>CAJHQP010000706.1:0-159899 GCA_905132765.1 Moricandia arvensis
AGACTTTCTGTTACTGTCTCCAAACCCAGGGAAAGCATCACACTTACAGAGATAAGTCTCATTCTAAAGAGTATTTCCATGTTCTAAAGAGTTCTATCTTCAAAAAACTGGCACTGTGAGAAGATGCCAAAAAAAAAAAAAAAAAAGTTAAGACACTGAAGCTGTCGTGAGAAGTTAGTTGATCCATCTTACAAGAAGAGAAAAAACAAGTATTGATGTCGCACCATCCAGTCACAAGAATGTATATAATTTTTTTTTTCTTGGGGGGAACAAACTTTGGGGAATTACTTTATCGGGAAATTTAAGGGGGGGGGCCCTCCTTTTTGAAAGGTTATAAGGGCCTAAAAGGAAACCTGACGTGGTCCTAGACTGTTTTCCCACAAAGTTAAGTAGTTGCTCGGATGGTTCCCTGATATAGTAAACTACAGTTAGATCAGCAGGAGAAGCAAGTATTGCCTTTCTTCTGTTCAAGCACCAGGGCAGAGGAAACAAAACCGAATGACGTTTCTTTAAACTACCTTGCTTCAATAAGAAGAACAGCGTAGGCAGCTCGATTGTATCTTGCCCATCTCCAAAAAACAGCAGGGAATTCTACAACTTAGAGTTTTGGGAAAGAGTGGATATCGCAGGACATGGTCTGATGGTGAAGGCTCAAGTAAGGCGCCACAGGTCTCAAATATAGCTGTTTGGAACTACGCTAGGCAGCAAATAGATAACGAATAGGCACCCCACTAGGGCAGCTATAGCGGACCACGGCCGCCAAAATCCAAGTTAGGCAAGCCTTTAGTGTTCTCTATCCAACCAAAGCCAAAAGACTTACAGAGACACATGAAAATTAAAGTAGAGCAAGGTTTTAGTCAGGTAGCCGAGAACACACATGAAGCTAACATATCCTTAGGGCAGTTGCCGACCTCATGAAACTTCTTTCTTGTCAGTGAGAAAGCCTCATCTTTGTAAAACGGGGCCCTACTAAAAGGCAACCCCAAGATTTTAAACGGGGGGCCATACTAAAAGGCAACCCCAAGATTTTCACGACCCTTGACTCACAGGTTAGTTTCCTAGTAAAGCCTAGATAAGATATAAGCAAGTTCAAGAGGTTTAGATGTAGCAACAAAGAACTTTTTTCAAAACACTACAACAACAAAAGTTAAAATCAACGCTAGATCAGTGTCAAGACTCAAAGTTGACGGTAAAATGAGTTGGTTCTATACGAAAAAGGTCAAAAAGCCACGACAAAGAACATATACTTACCAAGGGGGGTTTTAACCATGGACGACCCGATAGTGTTTCCCATGCCCTTTGTTACACACTTTGAAACTCCTAACGTCACGCGCAACGCCAACCTCTTAAAAAACATGTTTGTCGAGAAGACATGCTAAAAAAAGTGATGCTGCGATACCCCAAATAAATCATGATCTGTATGGAAGAGAAGAAGGTGGTGCACCGTTTGTGAATATCAACTTCTTCTGTTGGGGGGAAAAGGATGTTCACACCAGCGTTACAAGGAAGGATCTTGGAAAGAAGTAAACAAAAAACACATCTTAGAGAGTCCAAAAACATGACGACATTTCCTACGTACACAAGTTCGACTGACAGTGAGGGCCATCATTTGAGGCATTGGTGTTTCTGCTTATGTTACTGAGGTGTTACATACAGAGCCAAACCTAAATCAAAAACACATATTTAGTGAAAAGGATAAACTTTTCAAAAAAAGAAATATACCCGCAGCCAGAGTGAGGAGGGATTAGGTTAGGAAACCAATCAAAGAAACGACCACGACTGTTGTACTATAATCCTTTGTTTTTTTTTTTTTTTTTTTTCTTTTTTTTTTTTTTTTTCACAGCGGTTCCCAAGGTGCACCAACTCTCCAGAAAAAAACAATAAGTCTTCTTATTTGACAACATAACTTTGCTTGTTATACTATATAAATGATCGTCAAAATAAGTCACCTTTTTATCTGTGCGGTTACTAAATCTGATGTTGAATTATTGTGAAGATAATTTTTATTCTTTTATTCGTAAAACATAACTTTCAAAAGTTTATGTATTTATTAGATTTTCAAAATTTAGTATTAAATTATAAAAAACAAAATAAATATTTTTAAACAAATATCTATCGCAACTGCAATCCAGATTATAAGTCCAAATATCTTAAGTGTCATATTTCTTTATTAATCATTTCAATAGATACTGATATTTTTAATTAATGGTGTCCCATGATAAAAAAAACAAAATAATTTAAGAACACTTAGACTACCATAATATAGTTAAGAACTATTAATATTATTAAGAGTATTTCTTTCAGATAGATCATTTTTAAATTTTGGCCCTAATAAGAGTCTCAAAAAAGTTGATCAAAATATTTCATTAAACGCAAAAAAACTTTTATATTCTAGATATATAAATATCACTAATAATAATAAAAGAATATTTTTCATAGTTTCAAATTATATATTTTTAAATTTGAATTTTTTACGAAAAAAGATTCAATTTATATTTATTCTGTTTTCAAATTTTCTTTTTGAAATTTGAAAATGTTTTTTTGAAACTAATTAAAAAAATATTTTAAAACTTTTAATATTTATTTTTTATTTTTAAAAATTTAAATTTCAATTTCAAAATTTTACCCATAATTCTAAATGTGTCAAAATGAGTTAACTCGCTCAATTTGTTTAGCTCATAATAAGTTCGAGTCTTTCATGAGCTAGCTTAGCTCAGCTTATTTATTATATGAGTTTCAATCTATAAACTTGAACTCCTATTATCTAGATCATGAATTAAATAAGCTAACTCGAAATCTAATATATAAAAAATAATTATAAAATAAAGCACATAATAAAATATTTTTCATAATATAATTGAAAATTTAAATATTAAAACCAACACCTAATAAGAAATTAAAGCAAAGTTAAATTTGTGATCCAAAAATCTATTTGGCATAAGAGTTTTGAGATGATTAATCTTCAAAGTTTTAATTTATTCAAATTATAATGATATATATTCCGTATGAGAGTCTCGTGAATATTTTGTTTTACATTGAAATTCTAAAGATATATGATATGAGGATTGACATCAATATTTTTTACATTTTTATATATATTTAAAACTTTTTGATTTTAAATTGTAATTTAAAAGATAATATGATTAATATAGACACTATATTTTCTTACATAAGTAAAATAGAAGTCATTCATTATATATATATTAAATATAAAAACGACCAAGCTCATGAGTTAGTTCGTGTTCATTGAAGATTGTTCATAAAACTCGTAATGTAATTTAAGCTCGATCATTAAATTCATTTATCAAATGAACATAAAAAAAACAGACTTCATGTTCATAAAAAATCAAGTTAAAATGAGTCAGTTCATAGACTATAATTCATTTTGACATTCCTACTTAACTCTAAAATTTAATTTTATATTAGTAAACATTAAAAGTATAAATTTATATTTATTTTTAGTGAAAAAATTGATTATTTTGATCTCCAGAAACTATATTTGTTGTGACAAAAAAAATTATTGATATCATATGATGTCTTTCTATTATTAATCTTATGATATTAACTTAATTCTATATATGTTTATCTTATTATTTTCAGTTTTCAGATATTTTGGTATTTGAGTGATAGACCTTACTCAAACATGATTACTTGTTCTTTTGTAGAGAAGCAAACATAAATAACTAGGAATATTGGACCGCTTCTGTAAATTAACAAAACTCTTGGGGGTAGCAAATCCAAATTCCCGGTCTACCCTCTCTCTCTCTCGCTCAGCAGCTCTTTCAAACCCTAACGACGAAGACCAGTCTCTCTCGGCGACGTGATTCTCAGGTTTCCCCTCGTAACCGGCAAAGAATCTCCGCCGCGGATTTAGTCTTCATTGGCGATCCCTCCTCCAATCTCTTCCAGAGATGTTCCGTCCATTGCTTATGATTTAGGTCATCGCACCTGAATCCACTATTTTCCTGTGAATAAAAGCATCAGAGTCATCTGTTAAAGCTATTCCGAGAGAATCTGTAAGATTTGTTTTCCCTTTTCCGAATAATTTTTTTTGTTAATTCTAGTTTCAGAAGCTCTATAGGTTCGTTTAAACCCTAAGTTCACACTTCTTGTTGTTACTATGATGAAGTTAGCTTGATTTGTTAGGGTTTCTGGGATTAGGAGGTTTAATTGTACACTTCAATGTTCTAAAAATCGCTTGGCGGTTGTTAGGCCCCATTTATTGTTTAGGTGAACGTCTATACCCTTTTTTTTAACGCATAGCCAATTTTTTTTTCAAAAAATTGGTTTGAAAAAATCGTTTCACTCATATCTGACTTGAGCCGATTTGTTGACTAGCCTATGCCAATATTTAGAACATTGGTTGGTACACATTACGATGGTGTTCTTTTTTGTATATTACTAATAATCTGATAGACACCAAACTTTTATCAGAGTTTTGTATAAGAGAGAGAAGCTTTGCATTATCCATGGAGATATCTGTTTCCTCTCCGAAGCAGAGTGTGTTATCTTCATCAGATTGTATGAGTGACCCTGAGGAGGAGCATGAGATCAGTGAGGAGGAAGATGATGATCGTAACCATAAGCACCGTAGGAAAGAAGAGACGAGTTCTCAGTCGTTGGAACAAGGCTCTTCAGATCAGGCTTTCTCGCGGCCATACAGGAAAAATAATAAGCATTTTGAGAATGGTAATGAACATGAGAAGCGGTCTCTAGGGGTGGGATCAGGGCAACGTGTACAGTTTGATAACCAAAGATCAAGATCAAACCCTGGTAGAGGTAGAGGGAGTTATGGTTCTTGGAATCAGCGTGATTCCAGGTTTAATCCTGTTGATCTCTCATCTCATATGGTTCCGGGTATGTTTGGAGGAAGGGGACTAGCTGCTCAGACCACACCATGGCCTGCTTATGGCATGCTTCCTGGAGTTCCAAATGGTGGCTTGGATGGTTTCCATCACTTGCAAGGGTCCTTAAGACCGCCTTAAATGGTCCACTCAACATGGGTATTCCTCGGCAACGATGCAGGGACTTTGAGGAACGTGGGTTCTGTCTCAGAGGGGACATGTGTCCCATGGAGCATGGAATCAATCGTATTGTTGTTGACGATGTTCAGGTATGTTTTCTTAAATTATTTTTTACTTGGGATCGGATTTATCTGGGAGAACACAATAGATGCTAGAGGTTTTACTGAATATTTGAGACCTATTTGCACGATTCTATACTGGAGTTCAAAACGTCTATGGTTCTTGAATATGTTGCTAGTAGTATGACCACTTTATGCCCATCAGCAGTACTTCTAGGTGACATGAAATGAAAGTCTTTACTGCTTTTAGTGTAGCTTTAACTGGCATGGGTCTCAGAAACAGCCAATTTCCATTCTAATTTTTTAACAGCTAATTTGTATAGCATGACTAATAATATCTTATTTCTGCCATTTATTACACATTTTCTCTTGTGTATGCTTAACTGAGTAATTTTTGTTTATTTTGCATTTGTGCAGAGTCTATCACAGTTCAACCTTCCCGTTTCTGTCCCTGGTGCACCTCATATGGCAGCTTCTTCCAAACCAGTGCCTGCACAGTTTGGGGGTGGTAGTTTCATGAATATGAAAGGAGCTCATGGGAAGACTAATGATAATGGAATGGCTGTTGATGGTATGGGTTATGGTGATGCATATCCTAGTGCAGGTGGAACTGATTTTTACGATCCTGATCAACCTTTGTGGAATAACAGTGCTGGTGAAACTTCAGGGGCATTACCTGCACTAAATTCTCATGGGATGGATGAGAATGTCGCTCCAGTGGATGACAATAACCAAGATGGCCCTGTAAATGCATGTGGTATTCGAGACTCAAGAAACACTAGTCAAGCGAATTTCAAAGAGAAAGGTAATACTGTATCAAATTCATCTGCTGGTCTTGAAGGTCAATCAAAGGAGGTCTCAGATATTATATCCCGGCACCGTAAACCAAACTATGTTGGGGAAAGTGCCGCAAAAGTTGTCACTTCAAATGATGCAGTGAATAATACAAGAACACCAATGCAAAAGGCAATGCGGACTCTATTTGTGAATGGTGTTCCTCACGAGAGCAACAGAAGGGACCTCATTCTTGCCCATTTTCAGAAATTTGGGAAAGTTATTGACATTCACATCCCAGTAAATACTAACCGAGCATTTGTTCAGTTCTCAAAACGCGAAGAGGCTGAGTCTGCTCTCAGGGCACCTGATGCTGTTATGGGTAACCGCTTTATCAAACTTTGGTGGGCAAATAGAGATAGTATACCTGATAATGGCTTGTCCACTGGTAATGGTGCTTTTATGAAGGGTCGTGGTGTGGCTGCTTCTGGAGGGCAGAACAAAATTCCAATTGCTGCTGCATCGAAAAGCAACCATGTATCTCTTACTGCGAAGGGGCCTGCCCTCCACACCAGTGGAGCTCCATCGTCCTCTGAACAGCCTAAGCCTGTGGGGGTCACTAGTGGTCCCAAGGTTACGCCGCTTCAGCAGAAAAAAGCAAACACTCTTGAGCAGTTGAAGGAGACACTTCGGAAAAAGCAGGAAATGCTAGACCAGAAGCGTAACGAGTTATGCAAAAAGTTGGCGACGCTTCAAAAACAAGTAAGTACAAGTAACTGGATCATTTCATCTATTTCATTCTCGTTCATACGTTGAAGCAAAAAGTTTGAAGGAAAATGCAATTTAGCTGTCACTAAGAAGTTCAGCATAGGTAGAGGTATGAGTTCTGAGGATTTGAATCTCAGAGGTGTCTTTTGGGAAACTGAAGAAGTGTAAAATGCTAGACAAGTGCAAATCTGAGTTCTCAGTATGATAAAATTGAGTTTGTTTAAGCGAATAAGTTATTAAATTATACACTAGAAACATAATTGTTGAGCCTGTCTTATTCAACGGTCTCGTAGATGGAGTTGAAATTATTAACTAACATTCATATCATTTTGCTCTAAATTTTTCCAGGACACGGGTGTTAAGGAGGACGGGAAGGAGATGAGCCAGATGCTAAGCGCGTTAAGGTGGACACAGCCTCTAACTCCGGTGCTGCAATCCCATCACCAAAAACAGAGTCATCGACTGATAAGAAATTGCCTATCCAGAAACCAATTACTACTGCTAGACCAAGCACCGAAACGCCATCACCCGGTTCAAAAAACTTAAAGCAAAGACCGTACTCGTTTACCACAAGTTTGAACACTCCTATGGTACATAGGTATAAGCTGGACAACCGCACGACTACAATCAAAGTTGTCCCTCCTTTGCCAACCGGGTTAGCCGATGTATATCCCCTTATTTTGTTCTACTTTATTAAATTTCCAAAACTTTCTCAATTTCCATATTGAATACTGTTAGATTCTACCTTTGATTATTAAGTCAGTCACTGATAGTTTGAACTTTTTTTTTTGCTTCCAGATTACTGTCTTGAAGGAACATTTCTCTTCTTATGGCGAGGTCTCAAAAGTGGAACTCGAAGACAATACATCGACTGATAGTGGCAAGGATCAGGATGAAACACATAACAAAAGCCTTGCAGCTTGTGTGACATTTGTGAAACGCAGCGCAGCAGAGAAAGCGTTTGCTAATGCAAAGTGTTGGCAAGAGCACAAGTTGCAGTTCGTGTGGGTAACACGTCAAATCAACAGAGGGAATAACAATAACATTCCCTCTGTTTCACGTGACAACCTTACCAGCAAGAGCAATCCCGCTTCTTCTGTTTCTAATGACCCAAAACCAGCAGATGAAGTCAAAGCTTCTACAGAAGAACCAGAGGTCGCAAGTTTATCTGGATACGACAATACATTCGATGAACCAGAGGCCAAAGAAGGCGACAATGGCAACAATAAAAGTAATAGCGAGTCCATCGAGGGAGCTACTAAAGCGGTTGCAGTGTTAGAAACTGATGAAGAACAGATTAATCGTTAAGTTGTGGAAATAGGTTCGTCAGTGAGGTAATCTTTTGTCTCGGAAACTATCTTTATTTGTTGGATATGGTATAGTGATCTTTAGCTAATCCGTGAGACATTAATACTTGTTGGTAGCAAAAGATATATCTATAGTTTTTTTTTTTCCCTTTTTCTGGATAGTAGAAGTGTATTGTTACTTTGGCCTTCCAAGAACAGTGGTTGGGCCTTTGTATCAGCAGCTCTTTGTTTCTTTCTATAACAATCTTGACTTGTGTTGTACATACATAGTTGGACTTGGAGACTTGCTTTGGTCGAGTTGAAAAGTTAGTGTGGAATCTACAAAACGGTACGCATTTTTGAAGAGTGTGCAATGTTTTCTTTGGTAGGTTTATATCATAGGTTCGGAATCCTAGAACCATATGCTATGTTCTAGTTTTAATATTCATTAAACAACAGATGGTAGAGACATGAGACTGAATATGTATGAGCCGTTCACAAATTTCTAGATCAACACAAGACAGAACATCAAACTAGCATACATATTTTCATACATTAGGTGATAATATTCTATTTTCCGGGGACGAAGTTGGTGGCGTAAGCCCATGCATTGTTAGCTACAGGGTCCGCAACATGGTCGAACAGATTCTCTATCGGACCTTTCCCAGTAACAATGGCTTGGACAAAGAAACCAAACATGGAGAACATGGCAAGCCGACCATTCTTAAGCTCCTTCACTTTCAACTCCGAAAACGCCTCTGGATCCTCCGCTAAGTTCAACGGGTCAAACGCACCACCCGGGTAAAGCGGGTCAAGCCCTTCACCAAGAGGTCCACCTCCGATTCTGTACCCTTCGATTAACCCCATCAACACAACTTGAGAAGCCCAGATAGCTAATATGCTTTGCGCGTGGATCAAGTTAGGGTTTCCAAGGTAATCAAGCCCTCCTTCTGAGAAGATCTGAGACCCTGCCTTGAACCACACGGCTTCACCGAATTTGACTCCGTTTTTGGAGAGAATCTCTGGGAAGGTGCAACCTAAAGCCCCTAGCATTGCCCATCTGCTGTGGATTACTTCCAGCTCACGGTTCTTTGCGAAGGTTTCTGGGTCGGCGGAGAGACCGGCGGTGTCCCAACCGTAGTCTCCGGGGTATTCTCCGGTTAGGTAGGATGGTGTGTTCTCTGAGAATGGTCCTAAGTACTTGGGACGGTCTGGTCCGTACCTGTCACAAAATGTTTGTAATGTAAAATATCAAATGTTTTTGGTGATAAGTTAAAATATTTCAAAACTGAGGTTGGAGTAGGAACCAGATGCTCTGAGGAGTAGACTTGACGGTACGGCGCATGACGACGCGGCCACCGCCGTTGGAACCTCCAACTTTGCGGAGGAGATCGTTGGAGGGCTTCAAAGCCGTTTGGCCGGCGAAAGAGGAGTGTTGGATTGCTGATGTGGCCATCCTTGTTTATCTCAACTCCAAACAGAAACACAAGTGAAGAGAGATATAAGCAAAGATGAGATGATGAGATGGTTGGTGTTTGTTATGTCTTTTCGATTTTATAACAGAGATTCCAAGGTGGTCATTTTGAGAGAGATCAGAAGATGGATATGTAAGCGAGTTCCAATTGGTTGGTTTTAGATTTCCACATACTCAATTCACGTGGTGCAGTAGAATGCTAGAGGGTGTGGTTGCGCCACGTGGCTGCAGAAGATCTTGTGCCAAGAGAAATAGAGGATAGTGTTCCAGTACAGTCATGTGGCGTCTCTTATTTCCCATTGGCTATGCTTACGATTGCGATGATAAGGAAAATCTTTGCAGCTTTGAGCCAAAAAATTATATTATCAGCCCATAATATATCTCTAACCAATACAATAGTGGAACCATAAAACTCCCTTTAAAATCACCATATAGTCTCCTAATTATACAGTATTTTAAAATGCTTCAAGGGGTGACCATGGCAGCAAGTTTAAGCTCTGCCTCAAGAGACAAATGGTCTCTGAAGGCTAGGCAAATGTGATGCATCACTTTTATCAGCATTGGTGCATAAATGTCCATAAAGTCATCAATGAAATTTATAACAAGACTATTGATGAACATCTAGATAGTGTCAAACTCAAAGGATAAAATGTCAGGAGAATAACAAGTTTGAAAGCATGTATGACGAAAGTGGTTTCAAGAATCAATTTTACAGTTATTTAGGAAACAAAAATTCATGTGTATAAGAAGTTCCATCTAGTTTTTTTCGCTATGAAATACCTGACTTTCTCAAAAAAAAAACACAAAATATTTTATTTGGACTCGACAAAATGAACTTACACAATGTCAAAATATACTAAAAAGGAAAAATACTGGGACACAACAGTAAAATTACATAATTCATTTCCAAGAAAGCCCACAAGGTTTCCTCCATCCTTACCCTATATGGCTCCTCCTTGCCTTACCCGGTTCATTGGTCTCAGTTGTTAGACTAGTATCACGGGCTTCATGAGCCTTATCCTGAACATACTGCCCCATGTCTTTTCCCTTCTGGCCAGCATAGCCTACTGCATCAGCCATACGCCTCTTAGCATAGTCCAATTGCTCCGGCACCGTATCACTCCTCCCACGGATATGGTTTAGGACCCATGAGACCGAGTTCAGACCCGTCAAACCAAATAACCCTGACGCCAAAATGCCAGTCACAGCTAGCCCGATGGTGAGAGCGGCTGGAACAATCACGGGACTGAAGAGGATGAAGAGTGGAACGGAGAGCATCAAACCTATCACTGAACCGGCTAGAGTGAGTCCAGCTAGGGCTAGTAATGAGCCACCAATTGGAACTCCTACTATAAGTGACACGACCTGCATGATTTAGACTTAATGTCAACACTCAAATTGTTATAAATCCAACCATGGCCGTATATACATGCATGCAGACACATGCAAGTGGTGCTGTCGTGCAAACTCTGATTTTAATTTACTTTAACTTACATTTTTTGCATATTTGGTATGTGGACCACTAAGTTCTAAATACAAGTTCAAACTCATGATTTTTCTTATATCTTAGTCAATAATATGTTTATAATTTGCAAAAAATCTTCATATAGTTTGAGTGAATTATTATAACAAAGGAAATTAAAACGAAAAAAATACTTGGGTAGTGGATGGGCCTCGACTCTTGTAATCCGCACCAGCACCATAACCATAACCGACACGATCGTACTGCGGCTGAAGATGAACTCCTTTGTCAGTACGGTCGACATGCACACGCCTGTCCACATTCGCCATAACGATTGATATGACTTAAAACTACTAGAAAGCAAAGTCTAAACAAAAAAAAAAACAAAGAGAACACAAAATGGATATGTAAGAGATATATACGTTGTTGGTGTATACAAAAGCTTTATATAAATGGGATTGAAAGATTTTTTTTGTTGTAGTAAAAAAGGAGATTTAGAGTGAAGAGAAGAGGACACTTAGGAATATGGTGAAGGGAGAGGTGTGGCTTTGCATGATTTCCAAGTTTCATTCATTACCTGATCATCTTAATTTCCTTCTTCTCTCCCACGTATTCAATAAAAACAAACAATACATTGATCGGTTTACATATATTCTCGCCTCGATCAATGCATCTACATGCACTGGTGTGCCAAAATCACATTTCCCTCTTATTTATTTTTGCTTTATTATTGTCATCTTATATAAACAACAAAAGATCCTACTTCCGCTTAGTTAAAACTTCAATCAGCTATAGGAATAGATTAATTTTATTGAATCCAAGTTTATACGACCCTATTAATAACTATCTTTATTAAAACTTCAAAACCAAAAATAATGAAACATAATTTGAATGATCAATGTTTATGTATATTCTTTTAAAATTTTGAGAGTTCAGACCAATGTTTCTCTTCAATATGTCTAGAACAGGTTCTAGTGGTCGTTGGACTTGGGAAAACTTGCACGTGTTGGGAAACAAATGTTGGTGTTGGATAGAAGATTTCACATTAAAAATATATAAGGGATTTAAGTAATATATAAGACAATTAGGTAAATCCACTTATTTTTAGTTGATTTTAAGTTGGAAATCAAAAAAATTTATCATGATATCAGAGTGGGTTCACACCATGACCCATTAATCCAACCCGGGCAGGTGATCAACTCACTAACTGATGGTTCAAAGAAAGTTCAGTTCTTTTGAGATTGTTAGAAAAAATAAAACATTATCTCGGATGGGGTATGATGGATTATGTGAGATTAATAGTTATACCAATCATTATTTTAAAAGAGAATATTAGAAAGAAAATCTAAGATTGGAAATATATATAAGAGATTTAAGTTATATATAAGACATTTTAACAAATTTACTTATTGCTAATTGATTTTAAGTTGGAAATTCAATAAATTTATCAGTAAATTTATCAGTTACTACTGTGTGTTGTTGTTGGCTGAATAGTTTGGTTCTTTAATCCTTTAAACCAATGATGCACTTATGTAACAAAGGTTTTTTTGCTAACTAAATTTAACATTCATTTAAAGAAAAAAAATTGAATTAGATCTCTCCACTCTTGGTTGGAGACCACTGAAAGTTTGGTGATAACTTTCTTTATTGGACTAGTTCACCCTTACGAACATCTAAAGGCTTAAATCAGGTTCGATTTAAGAAATGAGGTCTACCTTGTTGTCGATACTGTCTGCATATGTTTATTTATTTGTGTATAACGAAGACCAGCCTATGTTGATCGCCTTTGTAACACAAGCACAGGGTGGTGCCCTAGTAGCTTTAGTACTTAGTACATTTTCTTATAGAAGTCTAATCAAATAAAAAAGAAAAAGAGAATCGAATCAATCAATGTCTGGACAGTGATAACTACGTCGTCCATGGAACAAGGCTTTTTCATTTGTGTCTGTTACTGGACCTGTCTTAGCTATTGGGCGGTTTAGTGGTATTCTACTGCTACTTGATAATGAGATGACGATCTTCTCTCTCACTTTCTTGTGGTCCACTAACTGGGCCCATATATGGCTCATTTTATGTTTTGTTTTGTTTTGTTTTGTTTTGTGTCTCTACCTTTTTGATGATGAGGTTGATTTCAAACTTGGATTCAACCTGTAAAAGTTAGGTCTATGGCTCATATCCAGTACCGGTCCTGAAAATATAAGGACTAGAAGCAAATTGGAAATTAAGGCCTGTTTATTAAAAGCTATTTTAGAAAAAAAAAAATTTTTAATGTTAAATGGAGAAAGAAGGCATCGAACCCATTACTTGACAGTTACAAAAGCATTCTACAAACTACTAGACTACTTGAAACTTCTAACTTTTAACGGCCATATTTAATTGGCCGGAAACCTAAGCTTCTAATGCTTCCTCTTAGGGCCGCCACTGCTCATATCGCAAGTACGAAAACAGTAGGGTTTCTATGGGGGACATTAATCCAATAGTTTCGATTGAGTTAACTATATTCATAACTATATGAGTCACCAAGTCCAGTTTTTGAATACAGAAAAAAAATTATTGTAAGAAAACGAAGTGTCAACCGGTGCCAAAAATAATTATTGATTCGTTTTTTTAAACTTTTAGATTTTTTTAAAAATTATAGGATTTCTTATCATTTTATAATTATAGCAAAAAAAAGAAAAAAGTATATATTTAGCAAAAAAAAAGAAAAAAAAAGAAAAAGTATAGGAGAATGAAGGAAAGAATAATTGATGAAAAGTCTAAAGATGTGTACAATGTCAGATGAACTATCACATGGCAAGCAATCATATTTCTGCAGTAGATAGTGATAGCGTGTGTTACAAAAAAAAAGTGATAGTGTAATAAATAAGTTGTTACAATATTTTTTAAAAATGTTAAAATGAAATTGTAGCAGAAAATGTACCTTTGGTTACTGTTTCTGAATCTGAGTTGTGTCTGAACACAATCTTCAATCCCGCTGTCTTGAAGTCGACATTAGATCATCCATGGAAGACAAAAGAGCAAAAGTAGCATATGTATATCAGTAAATGTCCCTATTAATGTTCTAAAATTTGGTCATACACCGCCTTATCGGCAGATCGAATATGAACGAACAATTTCTTTAAACAGATTTTCTAAAAAATTAGATTAGACATTCAGAAAATCGACCTAAATGCATGTCTAAACTATAATCTTTTATAAAACACCTAACCTCTGTCTAGTGATTTTAAAACATTGGTCTCTACATATTTTTCAGTAAAGGAAAAATAATGTTATATATTTCACTACATGAAAACAATAACATCGGCGATTGAGGTTCACATGTTAAAAAAATCAACTAATATCATAAGATTCCTACTTTTTCTATTTTTATGTATTTTTATTGGTGAAAAACTCTTTCAAATATGTTTTGAATGTCTAAGTTTTTGTTTTAACTATGTTTTGAATGTCTAAGTTTTTGTTTTAACTATGTTTTGGAACTTATATTTGATCTTGGCTTATTGAAATTTTAAATTTATCCATCTTAGTTTTTGTGAAACAGAAGAACTAGGAGTGGTTTTTTTTTTTTAATGAGTTGATGTATATGTGACTATATTTGGTTGTTACTTGTTAGGTCGCCGCCAATTGACATGAAATAAAAATATACAGACGTTAAAAAATAGATTATTCCCTATGAAGACATGTGCTTATAAATAAAGGTATAAAAGTTGTGTCTTCAGCAATTTATCATTATATATACACTTTTTCAAATCGACAAAGTATATAAATCACTTTACTAAGTTAGAATATTAGCAAAATGATGTTTCTGACCAGTGCCAATTACTAGCGCGACTTTCCTATGAGGCTATTCAGAAACTGTCGACGTGAAATTTGTGCTTTTATCATAATCCAATAATGACATGGTACCACAATCGGTGAACGAAATTTTAAAAATTTCTACAAGATTGGCCATGATAGATCATAAAATTTTTCTTATGTTTCAAAATAATACATATTTTAAAATTTTACACTTAGTTATAAAATATATTAAAATTTAATTATTAATGTATAGTTTTTTTATAATTTTATACTTTTTAAATTTTAAAACCAACAAAATTTCAAAAAATACAATTAATATTTTTGAAATTCACTATTTATTATTAATTAATAAAAATGCATTAAAATATAAAAATATATCTTTTACTTTTTTTTTAAATATGTATCTTTTTGTAACAGAGAGAATATGTGTCTAAGCGGGAAAACGAGAGCCGGACCGAAAGTTTTTCGGAGCTCTCCCTATACAAACATAAAAATTTATTTATTATTAATTTGCAAAAAAATAAAAAAAAGTCTAGTATTAAATTGATTCAAATATCAATCATACCAATATATAATTCATCCAATATGCAACATGATATCAAATACACGTCCATACATCAAATGCATCCTTATGCTACATATTCAAAAATATCATTTGACCTCCAATGTAATACAATTAAAATTACACATGCGCATAAGTATAAACATGCACATACATACGAAAATATCCTCATCATGACTTCCATCACACCAACCATTCACTGTGTAATCAACTCTCGTTGATCAACCTCTGTATCCTCCATAAGTCGACGTCGTTTCACCTCCAAGAGAACTAGCGTACCTCATGATATCAGCATTTGTCTCCTCTAGCTCCCTTTGCAGTTTCAAGACCTGTCTTTGGAGCACCGAGATGGCCCCAACGCAGCCGTACACTGGGTCTTTTAACCGTGCCTCCGCCTCGTAAGCCAGCGAGTTCACCGTGTCTTCTCGTTGATGTGGCGCCACCTCGTTGAGGATCTTGCTCACGTTGCTTGCCCCGAATATTCGGTGGACGTTTGCAAACTTTGTAGGTTCCTCTGGTGGAAAGTATGGTGCAAACACGCAACATGGTGTGCATCTACGCCGAAGGAACTTGCATGCCGCACACGGTGAGTTTATGTAGTTCGAATATGATGATGCCATGTTTGGTTATAAATCTCCTGATTTTTTATTTGAGGAAATAAAAAATCATATAAGTTACCAAGAATATATGCATCTATATATCTATATCGCTTGCACACTATCATTTAAGTTTTACATATTATATTGGCACATCAAAACAATATAATACTAAAACATACTACATAGATATATATATTGCACAAAATTTTAAATCTAAGAGTATTGGTGAAGCTTACACACAATACGATTATGAGGAAGTTATCTAATTAGTTGTGTAACTATATTAAACATAAAACAAATAAACGTCTAAGATAATTTTCATACTTATTTGAAGAAAATAGGTATTGTTATATTAAATTCAGATTGAAGGTAACTCTGGTTGGTTAAATCTGACAGAATCATGTACTTTTTTTTTAATGAATGTAAAATTTATTCAAACAAAAAGCATGTTTACATCAAGTTCTGCTACTTTGAAAGTGTTTTACACAATGTACTTTTCAAATAAGAAAGCAATTTGTTCTTCGGACACTAAATTTAAATATAAGAAAAGTCGCATACCAATTTTAAAGAAGGTGGTAAGTAACATATGATTACTTGTGTTCCACCAAATTTGGTAAAAACAATTCAAAATTGAATTTGTCTTCTTAAAAATTGTTGATTAACTCATTTTATTTTAATTCGAACAGAAAAAAAAAACAATTACTTTTTTAAGAGAAAACACTCTTGACCATACATTTTTTTTGTTCTTGGCGTTTAGTTTAGCAGCTTTTCCTGATTTTATCCTCACAACTCTCTCTGTCTCTCTGACTCTGAGTTCCCACATCTATACAACATAAATTAGTTTTTTCTAGAATCTACGACCTAATTAAGTAGCTTTATTATATACTTATTAAGGGGTTTGTGTTTTAGTATGGTACCTTCAATATATATAAGAACTCACGGAATCTAGATTACACGTTTAACTGTAATTTTTTTGTAACTAAATCAAGTTCAAGATCAGCAAACAAATCGGCATGATCTTTAACTCTCTAATATTATAAAGCCAACCAACATAAAACTACAATATATATACTTTGCAAGTATGTGTATGTGTGAATTGACTGAGTAGAATTACACACTTTTGGTCTTACCTTATGATGGAGCAACAAGAGAAAGTGGCCCTTGATATCTACTCAGAATGGTTTAATCTTCTTGGTTACTCTCTTTTGTGTCTTGAATATAAGAAGGGGAGATGAAAATTTATGAAGAAGATTTTCAAGTATTGGGATTCTTTTTGTTGTTTTCTAGAGAGGAAACCCTAGTTGAAGACAAAGAGGAGCTCTAAGAGGAAAGTTAGAGAGAGAGAGAGAGGGCAAAAAGCATTTTAGTGGTATGAGCGAGAAAGAAGATGAATATAATGAGATTTGCAAAAATACAAATTAGCCTCAATTAATTGAGGACCTAAAATAGTGAACTAAACAGGAATAACTCCGAACCGTGGAAATATTGTACTCCATATAATAGGTTTACAGTAACTTATAACAGTTTATCAACTTATTTTCTATTTAATTTGAAGATAATATTCTTTTGTGTAAGTCACTAACATATAAGAAAACTCATTGCAAGAATATTTATAGTGATAGTAATAAGTAATTCATATATCGAAGTTTCAAAATATGGTACATTCGTCAAGGTGTCTTCGGATTCAAAATTGGACTAGCGCTTGGACCATCTTATAGCTTTACAACCAGTGTAATTTTTTCAACTTCAAGGCTTACTTAATCGCCTACAATTGTTTTTTTTTTAACCGTTGACCTTTTCACTAGGTTGGCATTCTGTAAAAATAACAACAATAATGAATAATGAATCATAACAATTTTTGTAAAGTCTGTGGCCCACTTCTGAATATATTGTTCTAAAAATTTAATATCAGAAGGCTTGGGATACAAAGTTAGAGAGACATCAGAACTGTTGAGGATCAGTAAACCTGACATGTGTACTGTCTTTTTGTTTGATTGAATTTAACTGTTAACATATAAGATCACCTCCAATAAAGGTTCTATCCATTATAGGTTCTAAAAATGTATATATGTATATTATATGTTATATAAGTGTGTAGGTGTAGGATCCACAAAATAGTGTAGAATTCCTATCCAAAAGTTCTAAAATTTTTGTTTTTAAAACCTTTGGATAGAAGTTCTACACTATTTTGTGGACTCCACACCTACATACACGTATATAAGATATACATATATATATATACATTTTTAGAATCTACAATGGGTAGAAACTCCATTAGAGGTGTTCTAAGGGCATGTTTAATGCAAATTCTTTAACTTGGATCTTTTAGCGTACGGTCCCTTATTTTTTAACTAAAAAAATTAAAAGACGTCTCTTAAATAAAAGATTTAATAGACGTCTCTTAACTTTTTTAGTTAAAAAATAAAGAATCGTACGCTAAAAGATCCAACCTAAAGGACATGCATTAATCATGTTCTAAGAGCATCAGCAACACCAGTTTTTGAAGGAATCTCTACACACTAAAAATAAAATGGAAAATAATAAAAAAAAAGAGAGATGTTTCTCTGAAAGAAATTCTAAAACTTGTTTGGAAGATTCATTAATGTTTTTGCATTTTATTATACGTTTGATTTTATTTGATTATCGAAATAAATGTAACGATGTGACACTTAAGTATCTAATGAACACTGATGCTTTCAACCTCCAAATTTTAGTGCTTATATTTCTGGAAAAAAAAATACAACGTTTTATAAAATTTGACTAATAAAATAAAGGTTGTGTTCGTTCAAAAATTTGGCATATTCTGATGTTTAAATACAACACAATTGTCTATGCATATATACCTTTATATTATATGAGATGAAATTTGCAATAAAATTAATAAAACAGGATTTCTGAAATGATTTTTTTCTTTACTACCGCCATTATCATTCTAAATTAACTGAAAATCAGTATTTTTGCTTAGTTTTACATAAGCACCATCTAATTTACGTTTATTTTGTAAATTTAAATTTAATAGTTAAAAACATATAAAGACAAAAATATTTAATCATATTATAATTGTCGTGTTTTCTCGTTATGTCTTCAAATATTAAACATTTTAAATAATTATTTGAAAAACAAAAATTTTATATTATGTCACTAAGGCATGTGTCGTTAGGTTGTATTTGGATATGTAATATGTTTTCCTGCAATTAAACACCTAATTATTCCTTTAAAAGTAGCAACAAAAAAAAGTGTTAAGCAAGTTAGCAATGTACATATATGAATCATCGTGTTCAGCTAGACAGCTTAAATCATACAAACAAATTAAAACCTAGGAGAGTTCACGATTCAAAAAAGTTTTTAAAAATCAAAATCAAACAAATTTGTTGGTATCCTTTTGAACCCAAGTTCTTTTACAAATTACAAAGGAAAACGATAAAGTGATGTATACAAATGCATTATTGGTTCCATGAACATACATAACAACTTCTATAAGTGCAATATTTGGTAGCATGTGCGTAGATTATACCAATGATTAGAGGAGATAATCAATCATTGCTAAGCACTACTTTACGTACATATTTATTTCTTAAAACAATACTTTTCGTTTACTTTCCTGACTAGATTTCAGTCTATACAATATACAATATATATATATTAGGATCTTTTCTGCGTTACAGGCAAAAAAAATTATTTTAAATATTATATTTAAATTATTTTTTATATTTTAACTTCATCGATTTGTAAAAAGATAAATTAATAAATTTAGTTTTGTAAAATTATTTCTTCCTATTTGGTTTAACTACTTCAAATTTATTATATTTAAATTTTGATACAGTCAAAGTTACATTTTATAAAAAAAAAATAACTTATATAATTATGACTTTTTTTACATATATCTCTTATCTTCTAATTTTAGTATGTATATATTTAAATATATAAACCCTAATATATTTTGAAATTTATTGTTTTAATAAAAAATCAATATGATAAACTGATAAAATCACTTTGTTAATTAACTTAATGAACTAATAAATATTAATAAAATTTAAAACATTTAGTAATAAAAATATATAATTAAGTGGTACTATTTTAGTTTTGTATTTGTTTACGCACGCTTACAATTACTTTTAATAAAAGCATAGGTATTAAAATATGCTATATATAACTTAATGTAAAAATTATAATGTAAATATTTTAGTTTATTTTTATTAATGTGATATATATCATATTTTATTTTAATTACAATATATGAAGGGGAATTTTCAAAAATAACATTTTCCTTGTACCACTTTTCACTTTTACCTTCATTAAAGAGACATTTTTATAAAAACCACTTTTTAAGAGGTAATTTCTTTTTAAATTAATTAAAATTCTAAATTTTACATTCCTAAGCCCTATCCCACCCTACCTCCACCCCTCAACTCTAAACCCTAAGTCTTAGATTAATTAACCTAAGGGTTATAGGTGTGTTTTTCTCTCTTAAAATAAGGATAAAAGTGATTAAGGTAAAAATGAAAAGTGGTATAAGAAAATTGATATTTTTGACAATTTTCCATATATGAATTATTAGTTATTAGTATATTTTATTTTTTATCAAAAATGAATATAAAATATTACTTTTTAATGATGGTATAAGAGTTATTAATCATTATTATATTTAAAAACCTTGTAAAAATATAAATTTTTATAAGGAAATTTTACATCTAACAATGAAATATTGATACATTTTTCAAAAGTTATGTCATTTTTAATGAAAATGAATGTGACATTTATTCTCCAAATTTATGACCAACCTTCCCCTCAATGATCTTAGAACGAAAGAGATTTATTAACTAGACAGGCAAATACATCATCATTCTATTATATAGCATAGAGAAACATGGAATCCGAGATCACCCCAAGGACGCCTTCGGTATCCAGGGGTCGCGGACAATAGCACATACTTGTAAATCACTTTACAATATGTTTAGGGAATATATGCAACGTTCAACAGAAAAATATGAAAATATATAGCATGAAACTGAAAGGAAAACGTAATAAAGAAGAAGATAAAGCCCAATTCAAATCCCGAAATAATGAAGCACTCAAAGACACAGCAAGGATACAAAACATCCTTATAGCAAAATTAATTTGGGATTGAGTTGATATATATATATATATATATATATATATATATATTAGGAAAAATTATTTTAAAAAATAAAATTTTAATACATTATTTAATAGTAAATTATAAAATCTAAAACTCTATCTATTAAAAGTATAGAAAATATTTAATTATAAGAAGATATATAAATAGTATTTAATAATATTTTTAATAAGTGTAATTTTTTTTATGAAATACATCATTCTAAAATTAATAGGAAGAGTATTAACATATGGTCATATATGTAAGAAATCTTATTTTAATAGTTTAATTGAAGAAATAATTGATGTTTTAGCATAAAAAGTTGGATACTATTTTTAGAGAGTAATTTCTATAATGTAATGAAACCAAGTCTTTTGTTTCAGTGTAACACAAATAAACTCTTAGGTCTTGTTTATTTTTGTAAAATAACTGCTCGTCGAGAAATTATTTTTGATCTTTTTCATAAAGTTTTTTGATCCAATAATTTAACCAAAAATTTATTAATGATTTTACACTAAGAGATCTGAGATTCAGTTCTCAGAAAAGTGAGTTGGGCGGAATATTGTGGAAAAAATGTCTATAAAAAATGTTTAACATAGCGCAAGAAATACTATGAGGGAGAGATCTTATAAACGGTTCAAAATGATCCAGTCAAACATGAATCTCATAAGATAAATAGAATTGTCTATTGTTTGTCTATTTTCAGTTTTTATATTATAGCTAATTAATATTAAAAAAATTAAGATATAATAGAATAGTAATTAAGAGAAAATGTACCAAAATAATAATTGTACAACGCGAAAAACCTTTGATCATGTTCATGTATATATATAAGATAGTGTCGACGTCCAAAAAAAAAGCGAAGAACCCGAGTATTTACGCTAAATTATATATTTCATTTTTAAAAAAAATCAATGCATATGCATGCACCTAAAAGTCGGTAAGGTTTGGTTATCGATTGGACAATTGGGAATGTAAGTTTTTTTGTATTTTTCTATAAAAAAAAAGAAATTCATTGCTTGATTCTGATCTTATATTTTCCTTAATCTTTTAAGCAAGAAAATAAATGAATATTGGTGCATAACCTAGTTAGTAGTAGTGTATAATAAAACATACTAAATTAATTATATCATATCAGTATAATGAATATTAAACATATATATGTGATATAAATCAATAATTTCTTGAGCAAAGTTTCTAGGATACAATTCTTTATGTAATACATTTATATCAATAAACATTTTTACATGTACAACATTTTTGAAAGATAACTTTTCTTCGCAATATTAACCACAACGAACATATCAATGAAACTTTAGAAACATATTTCATTGTTGTTATAAGAAAATTAATGATAAAGAAAACTATTTTTAGTTGATAAGGATATAAGATATGATCGATTAGCTATCCCAAATCATTCCTATTAAATGGGGTTACTTTTGAGATTAGTTCATATGTAGCTTGGTTGCAAATTTGTACTCATGATTTACTAGTCATAGGTTGGGACTTCGTGGATTGGTTGTTGAAGTGTTAAGCCAAGTGTTAGTATGCATATGGCCACAACAATCATTGAAATAATATGCGCAATTATTTGATCAATTGTATTCTATAAACGCACCTTTTTCTTATTACATAATTAATGTACATCGAACCAAAATTAGTGGTGTCCAATCTTATTTACAATTTAATATTTTCACTCCTTTTTCTTCTGCTTTGCTTAAAGAAATATAAAGAAGAATCTAAGTGTAATTTGGCATGGTCGACAAAATTAATAATGTGATAAATATTTAAAACCAAAGAACAGAACAGCGTTCATTAGGCATGGGTTTTCGGATACTTGTCCGGGTTAAGATGGGATATTTCAAATTTTTGGTATTTAAATATTGTGGGCATAGGTTTTCGGATATTTGTCCGGGTTAAGATGGGGTATTTCAAATTTTTGGTATTTCAGTATTGTGGTGTAGAATCCATTTATGTATTTTTAAATATCGGTTCAGGTTCGGATATTTTTAGTTCGGGTTCAATTATTTTATATTGGTTTAGATATTTAGATTTTGAAAACAAAAATTCAAAATTTTTATTGCTCAAATTCTTATACTTAAAATTTACTATTAAATTAAATGATTTTCTAATTTTAATTAGGTTGAACGATTAATAAGTTTGAAGATAAAACATTGAAATAAAGACAATAATCTGGTTGTTGTTTTAAGACTTTGGATACAATTTTTATTAATGTATGAAACAAGAAGCTGGACATACATTTTAAATGAATAACAAATTACATTTTCTGCACTTATATATACATTATATGATCTTAAACAATATATGACATCAATATAAATATTTTAAATAAAATGAAATATAGGGTTTTGCTACTTCGGCTTAGATTTTAGTTTAGATTTTTTGGATCGGATTCGGTTAAGGGGGTAAAATGTCCACCCCTATTCATCGAGTCTTGGTTGCTTCTTAAGATTTAAAACATTTACGTCGGAGTCCACATTCTAAGCCCATTAACGTTTTTGATAAGGCCCGCATCCATGTTCGCCCACTTAGGTCGAGATTCATGGCCTAAAACAGCCTTACAACAGAAAGTGGCGGGAAAAAGAGCCGTTACGATATAAGCTTCTCGAGCAATATGGCGCCAAAAATTAGACGGTAACACGTTGTTCATTTACGATATTACCCTCTCCTCGTCTTCCACCTAATAAGCTTCCTGGGGAAGCAAGCAAAATTGCAAAAGGCAAAACGTGTCTTTAAAAGTAACAATCTTAAACATACTTTACACTTATTCCCTCTTCTTCTGAGAAAAATCTTCTTTTTTTTTTTGTCTCTGTTCCTCGTACCTTCCACATTCTCTAACTGATCTCGGAATCGGTACAAAATATGGTGTCTTCGAAGAAATCTCAATTCGGTAGCGGATCAGACAGTAAGCCGGTGAAGATGAAGTTGAGAAAGCCTGAGAGAGACACAGAAGCTGAAGAAGAACAGTACAGTGGCAGCGAAGAGTACTGCATCACTCCCACCGCGAAAGAAGCGAAGTCGTCGAAGAAACTGATATGTCCGCCGGCGCCGAGTAAACGCCGACCGGCGTTGAAGTGTCGGAGCAGTGTTGGTGTGGACTACTTTGTGCCTCCTTCAGATTTGGAGACTGTGTTTATACGACGACGTTAATGTAAAACCATGTATTCCCTCAAGTATAAACACAGAGTAGCTTATAAACATTCAATTTGCTTCCACTACCTTAATATATATATATGTAAACTTGTTTGTTTGATTGGCATAAAAAAAAATGCAAATACTATTATATTAGAAATCCTCAATCCGAGTGATCCTTGGGACTGATTTCGGATTTACAGAGATTAGTGGATTTCGGCTTAGAACTTTCTTAGAGCAACCTCAACGGTAAAAATCTCAAAAACAGGTTCTAACTGCAAAAGTAATAATAACATTATCATGAATAATTTTATGGTTAAAATTTATTATCTGTGAAGAAAAGTAAATCAATGAAAAACTGACAGATGACAATTTAGTATCAGAACGTACGGTCTTTGATAGTACAGAAGTGATCATTGTTTTATCTTTTTTATTTTGAAACACGATCATTGTTTTTGTAAATCTACATAACCATGCATACAATCTATCTGTTTCCACATAAAATGACAAAAGAAGTTGCTATATATGATCGCTTAGGCAATTCGAGTAGGGATCATGTTACGTTTAATGCAAAAGCAGATCCAAGAATCTGTAATGATTAGAAATTTGTTGTTATAATAAAACAGTGAAAGAACGATTATTGCTGAAGACTCATCAAGCATCTGAGAGATGGAGGAAGAACTCTAGAGTTTGATCAAAGTATGGGTTTCTGCAACCATGTACATAACATAACCTACTGCTACCATATACCACCCACAATTAAAGTATGAGATAATTTGCTTGCAAAAATGAATTTAACATATGGAGTCTATTGAAACCAATACAAATGCTCAACTTTATAACCCAGTTATAAATCCTCATGATCCATGTTAGTAGGGTATAAAAATGCACCTATATCGTTGTTTAGTTTAACTTAGAATCTCCTCTAACACAACTCTCTCTTTCTTCGGAATTGAACATGTCACAAGTTGCATTTACATTTACAGTAGTCACTCCACTATTCGGGTTCAATTCTCGTTAAAAATAATTATTTACATTGTTGGGTTCGTAGTAAAGAAGTGAAACCATCTTTTTGTTTTACCAAAAAAAAAAAAGAAGTTGCATTTGCAGTGCCTTCGCAGGCCACTCTAGCTATTTGTATAAAACTCTTTCACCTATATATTGGGCTTAGTTTCATTAATTTGGGCCGTAACTCAAATTAAACGTTCCCAAGTCAAAATATCCCCTTGGTTTAACTAAAGTAACTGTCCGTCACTGGTACAGTCTAACTGACGAGTAAAATGGTAGGTAGGTGGCAGACGAATCTCTCGGTGAGCTGTGGTTGGTAGAGGCTTCTATCACCAACCAGTCACTTTATTCCAAGCCCATTTTGCGTGGGGTATGGGAGCGAACGGTTGTTCAAATTTCTTTCTCTCTTTTTTTTTTTCTATTTTCGAAAATAACAAAAACCTTCGATTCTTCAACTCTCTCTCTCGCTTCTGTGAAACCCTAAGGAGGAGGAAGAAGAAGAAGAAGAAGAAGACGAGGTTACTCTTCAAATGGGGGAAGTAGTGGAGAACGTTAACACAGTCCCGCTCTCGGAAGACGAGCTGTATGGATTTAAGCGGAAGGAGATGTACAGTGATAGCCCCGCCGGCTCCGTCGCTCCGTACGGTCGCCACGTGTTCCTTTGCTACAAGAGTCACGAGACGTGGATTTCTCGCGTCGAATCCGAAGGTCTTCCGCAGCGTTTCGCTAAGTCGTTCAAGGATCGGAGAGCTGAGTTCGCCGTTGAGGTACACCGAAACCGTTTAGATTCGTCGTTTTCTGATGTGAATAATCAATCGCTTGTGTTGAGATTTTGTGACGTTGTAGACGAAGCTGACGGTGTGTGGTGGAGGTGAATCCGATGGAGATGTGTTGGTTTTTCCGGATATGATCAGATACAAGTGAGTTTATCGATTTCTTAGCTATTCGAATTCGTGTTTGGTAGTTCGATTTCTGTGGAAAGATACAACTGATTGGTTTAGAAACTGGTAGATAGTCAGATTTTGAGATATTTTGTTTATAGATAGTGATGGTGCTTAAGCTCGTGATTCCGATTTTCCAATCGTTCTGCTGATTATGAGTTTATGTTTCGCTGTTAATGGTGGTAACGTACCTATGTTGTTTCTGGATAGGTTTGAGTATTTAAGAGTGAATCTGAAATCCGATTCGAACTTAAACCGGAAAACCGAACGGATCCGGATCCTGTAGAGTGTTACTTCGCATATCAAGCATCCGAATAAACCTGAACCCGAACAGCTACCTGAAAAACCCAAAGAATGGAAAAAAAAATCCGAAAATCAGAATTAGTATTTGAAACCTAATAAATACCCCAAATATTCAATTTCATAATCATTTTGATCTAATATGTAAATGTACTTGAACCTGAAATGTTTTTAACCAAACCTGGAATGAGTTCGGATCCAGAGTGAATCTTAGATGAAGTAATAAAATATATTCGATGGAAGTATTGTTAATTGATCCAAACATATATAGATATCTGAATGTGACCTATGAACTTGAACCCGAAAAATCTGATCCAAACTTGAAACTGAATTCCATCTTAGTTTTAGATCTTTATAGCTATATTTGGAGGTATTAGCTTTGGATCTTCATACAGTTCAATTTTTTATTCTTGTCATTACCAACAGGGCGCTTAATTATTTTCTTATAATCTGGATTCAAAGGGGATCTTAGGCTAAGTACTAAAATATATTTGAACCTGAAGTATTATTAGTTGAAACTAACCCCAACATATATAAAACACGAATTGGAACTAGGAAGCTGAGCCTTAAAAACCCGATTTAACGAGTGCCCTGACTGACATGCCTAGTTTTAGATCTTTGCGATCTTTAGAGGTATTAGCTTTGTGTCTTATCCTTTGTATATTTTTTATTTTATTTTCTTGTTGTCATTTACCAACAGGGCGCTTAAGGACACAGATGTGGATGCTTTTGTGGAAGATGTGCTTGTTAATGGAAAACCGTGGACCTCTGGGATTCAGGAAGAGTTATCAGGTTCCTTTGTATTTGTGTGTGCTCATGTTAGCCGGGACAAGAGATGTGGTGTTTGTGGACCAGCTCTTATTGAAAAGTTTGAGCAGGAGATAGGCTCTCGTGGACTTACAGACCAAATCTTCGTTAAGCCATGCTCTCATATTGGTGGTCACAAGTATGCTGGAAATTTGATTGTCTTCAGTCCTGATTCCGCTGGAATTATTGATGGCCATTGGTATGGCTATGTGACTCCTGATGACGTGCCTGCAATGCTTGATCAGCACATTGCAAAAGGAGAAATAATACAAAACCTTTCCAGGTCTGTTTCCCTGCTTGTTATTTCTAGGTTATTGCAGATATGTCTCTGTTAAAACAGCTTTACATTACCTCATGTACATATATCTTTTTATACTGACTGCCATGCTTGTAAACTTTGCTCTAGATGTATACCCTTGTGGTTGGATCTGAACTGTTGCAAGTCTGTATCGTTTCTAACTAGTAACTAGTCTGTATTGCTAGCATCATAGTGGACATGTTTCTCCATAGAGACAGCAAATGGTAACATGTAATGTGTAGTTTAGCTGAGGTTTTTGTTTGCTGAACTAGGATGCTCATAACCCTTCACTAACTCAGTTTATAAATGTCTAGTTTGAAGAAACATTGCTAAGAGACCTTTTAAGTTTATTAAACAATCTATTTCTGCTTCCAAATAGCGACATAGTTAACACTGATAATATCTGTTTCAGGGGCCAGATGAGACTAAGACCTGGGGGTGAGGAAGCTGAGAAAGTGGATGAGCATAAAACCACCCCAAACGGAAACAGCGTAGTGGAACGCGAGACAGTGGAGATGAAGGGATTCACAGGAGGTTGTTGCCAAGGTGCAAAGGGGGTTTCGTGTTGCCAGGAACAAACTCCAGAACCAGTTAAGAAAGAAGTAACCATTAAGCAGAACTGGTTCAGATGGATGGAGAAAGAAGAGCTTCTCTTAGGAGCTGCCGCAGTTGGTGCCGTCGCAACCATAGCAGTGGCTTACCGCATTTACAGGAGGTCAGGCTAAGAAACTACCCTCTGCTTTTACATTTAAGAACTTACACAACAGTATAAAATTTTATTTTTGGTAGCCATATTATATAGCTGTAAAAGAAAAGAAAATATGGAGGTATTGAACTTTTGAACCACGTAACCATTATTTGGTCTAGTGGTTTATATCGGTTTGGCAATACAGGAATGGCTTGTATTCTCTGCCGTTGAATAAGTATAATAGTCTCTTTCCCTGATTCTCTGTGTATTCGTTTTGGCTTGGATTGCATTGGTGATCTTGTGTTGATTCTTTGCTCTAGCTATACATTAGACATGCATATCAATCTTTTTCTAGTTTGATTACATATGGAATAACGGTTAATCTAACGGCTGACATTCCAGTTTGAGTTTGGTTATACTGGGTTTATATATCTGCTGCTCATAGATGATGATTCATTTTGCATGCGGGAAACGAGAGAGAAAGTGTTTATAGATGACATCTATCACAATGTATTTACTAGTGTTCTGTGAAAGAATGCACTGAACAGTCGCAGAGAGGACAGAACTTACTGTTCGTGTCCAAGTCAAAAAAATTGAACTCACCCTTTTCTTTACGGTTTTGCCTCGATTGCTATATCGGCAAATTTTTCTAAACGTCGACGACTATAAAAGGTAAAAACGACGCCGTTGCCGGGGATCGAACCCGGGTCACCCGCGTGACAGGCGGGAATACTTACCACTATACTACAACGACCTTGTTGCTAAGATTGTAAACATTAAATTTATAACCATGAATATTTAGGATCGTCTTCTCCAAAACCCTCAAAACCTTAACTGGGGGGAGTCTAGGACCTTAACATTGTTCGATAATTTTGCCAGTTCTCCTTGTGCTACTAGCTTCACTGGCAGAAGCCCAAATGTTCGCGACGAGGAATCTCTCGAGAACTTGTAGACGCTCTTTCTCGTCTCTCCTTCACTCCGATTCCTCCAGGTAACTTCAGCTTCTAAATCCATTTCCCAGTTTTTATCGTATTTTGATATTTTCTCTATGATAATTGAGATTTTCCGTATACCCATCTCCCAGATTCGTATATAAACCCCATAAGTTTATACCTTTATGTCCCAATGATTGGTTTTGCTATCGTCTTGCTTATGGGTTCTTGGATTTTCGATTTTTGAAGGAATCTGGTTTTGTCATCGAATCCAGTTACAAGCAATGTGATGCTTCATCCTAGTAGCTCCAGTGAAGGAAATTCCAATTCATTTCAGCCATTGATGCATCAAGCTTTTAAAGGATGGTCACGAGCTATGTCAACATCGAGAGGAAGGAGCATGAGGAGTAAAGTAGAGAGTAGAATGCGTAAGGAATCTGTTAAGACGTTAAGAGAGATCAGGAGAGCTAAAAAGCTGAAGAAGAAACTCATGACTGATGAAGAAAGACTCATCTACAACCTCAAAAGGGTACAAGCATCACTCACTTGTTCTTTTATTCAAGCTTGAGACTTTATGTGTGTGATTTTGCTTACTGTTAATAGGTTGAGATATTGTTGAGCTTAGAGTGTGGTTCAAGACTTTATCTTTGTTTGCTCTCTTGTGTGTTGTTGTAAATGATACAGGCCAAGAAGAAAGTTGCACTTCTATTACAAAAGCTCAAGAAGTACGACCTTCCTGAGCTGCCATCACCGGTGCATGATCCTGAGCTTTTCACACCTGAGCAGATCCAAGCGTGTAAGAAAATCGGTTTCAAGAATAAAAACTATGTTCCTGTTGGTGTCCGTGGAGTCTTTGGAGGAGTGGTTCAGAATATGCATATGCACTGGAAGTTTCATGAGACGGTGCAAGTATGTTGCGATAACTTCCCAAAGGAAAAGATCAAAGAGATGGCTACCATGATAGCGAGACTGAGTGGCGGAGTTGTCATAAACGTACATAATGTGAAAACTATTATTATGTTCCGTGGTAGAAACTACAGGCAGCCCAAGAACCTGATCCCTGTCAACACCCTCACAAAACGGAAGGTAAAGCAGTATAAACCTTCGATTTCGAGTTTCAATTTCTTGGTTAAAGCATTAGGAACTAGACTTTGGTTGATCCAGACCAATGTTGAAAAAATCGTTAGGCAGTTGTTAGGCGCTTTATATCGTAATAATGATTAGGTGGGTGCCTAGATCGATTTTTGAGCTTTTAGATCGAGTCCTTTTTCGTTTAGGTCCGATTTACCGATTAGGCAGACTTCTAGGCGCTGTCAAAACCAATTTTTAGAACACTGATCTAGACTATCCAGGTTTAAGATATGATTACTTAACAACATACTCAAAGCCCAAATCTTCGGTTCAGACAATCATTGTGTTTAGGATTTGTGAATTAGTGAAGTGTGGAAGCTTTGTTTAAATAGTTGTTTAATAGTGGTATGGTATGAGCAAGTATCTATGTTTTGCAGGCTTTATTTAAAGCGAGATTTGAACAAGCACTTGAATCACAGAAGCTGAACATCAAGAAAACAGAACAGCAGCTAAGGAGAATGGGTGTTAACCCCGAAGATCCGGTTGCCATGGCTAGCATCCAGAGAGTAGCCTCAACGTTCTTCAACGCAATCGACAAGAAAGAAGGAAGCCCTTATGTCTTCCATGGAGATAAACAATCAGAACGAGGGAGTAGTGTGGTAAATACAGAAGAATCAGAACCTGCTGATGAGGATAGTGATCAGGAGGAGCTAGACAGATTCATAGCTGAGATAGAAGAGGCAGCAGACAAGGAGTGGGAGGAAGAGGAAGCTGCGGAGCAAGAAGAATCTGGTAGAATAAGGTATTGGAACCGAGAGGAGTTTGCAGGAAGAAGCAGAGACTCAAGTCAAGGCTTTAGAAGAAATGAAAGGGATACACGTAGCCAGAGGAGATCCAACCATAGTGATGATGATGATGACAGTGATCAATTGGATAGTGAGGATGATGATGAAATCCCAAAGAGATTTGACAGGCCAAGATCAAATACGAGAAGGCAAGGAAATGATTTTATGAGAAGAAGCCCTGATCCTTGTTCCCGGGCGAGGAATGATGATGATGTGCTGAGTGATCTTGATAACACAATGTGGGATTCAGGAGATGAAGAAGATGCACCGGCTAATTATATTTCGAGTAGTGATGGTGATGAAGATGAAAACAGGACACTATCTGCATCTAAACAACGAAGATGCAGTAACAATAAAAATGCAAGAGAGGGTATCAACAATTTGAAGACAAAGAGTGGAAAACAAAAGGATGAGTATTGGGATAGTGATTAGACATGAAGAACATGAGATCACATAGTTTCTTACAGTTTTATTTTGACATCCTTGGAAACTGATTATTAAATGAGAACTGAAAGATGTTAAAACTCTGGTCTGAGTATTGAAAGCTGGTGTTTCTGTTGTTAGCTTCGGTTTGTGATGATTCAATGGAAGACGAAGAACATGATATGCCAAAGCTAAGATCACTGCATTTGAAATTCAGGTTCTGGTTTTGCAGTGACAGTTTAAACTTGAATTAGAAAAAAAAAACTTTTTGCAGATAACACATGGAGTCTTATGTTTATTATCTCATACTGAGTCAAAATTGATGAACAGACAGAAATGAGATGAGAACAAAGAAGGCTTAATAGATGGGCGGAAAATGAATAAGAATGAAGAAACTACTGATATAATGAGAGATAATGTTATATATTGTTGAAAAAAAAACCTGGGTAGTGTTGTGGAGCTCTAACTCAAATTAAGCTCACTCTCTTGTACTAGAAGAAATAAATGAAGAAAACTTTTTTTAGGGCACCGCTTGGTGAGAGATTATAAAAGTCTTTTAACAATATTATTCTATTTGTAAAATCAATTTTATTTATCTTTTGCCGATAGATATTAAATAGGGTAATTTTTTTCAAAAACCCGTTTAAAGAGTTTGTTGACAAAAAAAGACCTTTTAAAGAGTTTTTGTTACCAAAATATCACTAAAAATGATTGGAATAACATTTTTAATTTTAAAATTTTTATTTTTTATATTCAAAAGTCTTAAATTCATCTCATAATTCTAAATATTAAATCAAAATTATAAATCTAAATTAGTTAATCCTATGATATAAATGTATATTACATCTTTAATAAAATTTATCTTGATCATTTTACTTCTTATAAATTATTTTATAATAAAAAAAACTTTTTTAAAGATATCTTAGAATATTTTTTTATTTAATATGTGGCACTTGAATTTTCTTATGAAGAAACCATTTCTCATCTCTTTATTTATAATTTATTTAGTTATTCATAAGAGATAATATTAGGAATATCTACTGTGGGTTAAATTACATTCGATATGAACGGTATTTTATTGGGACCGTATTTTATTTGTTAGTCAAAACTGATAAATACTACACATACAGAACAATATAAACATAAGCCCATTGGGCTTAATAGGCCCTTATATGAGCATCCTCTTATTTGAGAGTAACGTCATCGACCTTCTTCTTCCTCAATTAATAGAGAAAATATTTTCTTTTCCTCGGTTTATCAGCTTTCTGACTTTGCTTGAAAAGATCGATCACGTGAAAAGAGAAACAGATCGTCATCGCTGTTTCGCTGATTGGAGGATTCGACTTCCTTTTCTGATCCTCTCCGTATTGACATAGCTAGTAATCTATCCGATACGATCGAGATAATGGATTTGGCATCCCGTTATAAGGTGATTTCGAATCCTTACTACCACATTGGCCTCTTATGGTTCTGTTGATTTCTAATTACGGTAGGTTTTAGAGGATTCTGTTTTGATTTGGCTTCGATATGATCTTGGTGAGAGAGAGTGACTCATAGTGTGTACTAATCAATGTTGGAGAAATCGTTAGGCTGTAACTAGGGGATTATTGATTAGCGGGACGCCTACACCAATTTTTTGAACACTTAACCGGTGGTTTAGGTCTATGCGCCGCCTAAACCGATTTTTAGAAACCTGGTACTAATCATGGAGGCTTCAGAGTGCTTCATATTATGTTGTAGCTCTTCACATGTTGTTACATATTACATCGTTTGGTTTTAGTGCTTATGCTTGTTCTTAACTTGTTCTGAGCTCTTGTACAGGGTGTTGTTGGTCTTGTTTTCGGTGACAATCCATCTTCAAATGAAGACAGGTACCAGTAGAGAGATACAACACATTTTTAAAAATATTTATTTTATCAATGGCGTGTAAGTATTGAGAAATTTATTTCAATGAGTATTCGTTTTTTTCTGTAGTTATATTCAACGGCTGCTGGATCGCATAAGTAATGGTACATTGCCTGACGATAGGAGAACTGCTATTGTAGAACTCCAGTCTGTTGTTGCTGAAAGTAATGCTGCTCAGCTAGCTTTCGGTGCATCTGGTAAGTGTCTTTCTTTCTTTTTTTCCGTCTGTTATGTGTCTAACTGATTGTGAGATCAAATATATACGTAGAGCTTACAATTTTACATGCTGTGATTTCAGGATTTCCTGTGGTAGTGGGCATCCTGAAGGACCAACGGGATGATGTTGAAATGGTACGGTATCTTCCTTTTCTATATGTCTTTTGTTTCTGGCTTACGTTGTGCAGATTGCTGTTTGTCCTTACGTCATAGACGGACCCTCTTTCCCTCACTTTATGGAAAATGTAGCAACTTTTGTTGAAGCAAAGTAGATACGTTTTTTATCTTTGGGAAAGTAGAATTTCAACTCTACTTTTGTAGTCCTTGGACACAGTCGGATAGTTCAGAACCAAATAAGTCCACCAGTCCAGCGGGAAAATCAATAATAAAGGAGGCGGAAACATGGAAATGTTTTAAAGAGGCTAATTTCATCCATTATGCATTTTTGTCTAGCATGAGAGTCTTTACTATAACATTTGCAGTTGTAAAAGTCCTGTTGTTTTACCGTGAGATTATCCAGACTTTGTTATCGATTTTATTGTTGATCTGACTGTGTTGTGCACTTGTGCTATGTTTTAACTTATTGTGTTGTTCTGTCCAGGTTCGAGGTGCCTTAGAAACTCTTCTTGGCGCTCTAACGCCAATGGATCATGCAAGGGCACAGAAGACTGAAGTCCATGCAGCTCCTATGAATTCCGATTTGCTCTCCCGTGAAGCTGAAAATATCACTCTTCTTTTGAGTTTGCTGGTTAGAGTTTACCTTATATTTTCGGGAAAATATATTTTGGTCTAGTCAAATGTTTATGCGTGCATCATATCATATGGTTTTGTTCTCCTCTTGGTATGGCAGGACGAAGAAGATTTTTATGTTCGATATTACACTCTCCAGATTTTGACAGCTCTTCTTATGAACTCTCAAAACAGGTATATATATTCTTACAATGTATGAATTCTGTGCCATCTTTACTCTGTAGTCTCTTTTGTTGATGGTCTCTTCAGATTGCAGGAAGCTATTTTGACTACTCCTCGCGGCATAACTCGGCTCATGGACATGCTGATGGATAGGGAGGTGACAGTTAACTATCTTGAATTTTCTTAACGTTTCTATTGGTTTGTTTAAGAGTCTGGTAGTTAACCTCAAATAAGAGGTTCTGGGAAGGTAAACTTGGGAAGGGATGAATATCATATTTCATAAACGTCATTTATTGGAGTTTGCCTTACAGGTAATCAGGAACGAGGCTTTGTTGCTTCTTACACACTTGACGCGGGAAGCAGAGGTGAGATAACCTGCTTTTATTTGTAACTGTTCGTTTCTGCTGCCTTTAGCTGAAGTAGCCATCGAATCTGATCGAGTCGCTTAAATGATTAACTAATTGTAGGAGATCCAAAAAATCGTTGTCTTTGAAGGTGCATTTGAAAAGATCTTTAGCATCATCAAGGAGGAAGGGGGGTCACATGGCGATGTGGTTGTGCAGGTGACAGTAGCTCTTTTTAAAAACATATTATAGCACTCTTGCTTAGTGAAGAATTTGACATTTGAGAAGGGAAAGTGATATTGTTTTCTTTAGTTTGGAACTACAAAAGTATTGGCACTTACACGTCCAGATGCTTATTCTTAATTTCAGATTCCTTATCCATGCATTTGCACTAATAGTGTTTGTTCTTTACAGGACTGTCTGGAGTTGTTGAAAAATCTTCTTCGCAACAGTTCATCAAACCAGGTTTCAAAGCTTTGTATATCTTTTGATTTTTTCTGATTCATTTACCAGATCTGCACATAGGCTGATATTTTAAATTGTACAGATACTACTAAGGGAGACCATGGGTTTTGAACCAATCATTTCAACTCTAAAACTGCGAGGGATTACATATAAGTTCACCCAGCAGAAGGTTAGATCATCGAGTGCTTCTCTCATTTTGGATTGATTCTACCAACTAGTGCAACTTTGTTAATATTTGTCCTTCTGAATGAACAAAATCCTAGTAGACTGTTAATCTACTTTGTGCGCTGGAGACAATTAATATGCTGATCATGGGAGGTGCAGTTACGGACCCTGGAAAAGATTCAAACAAGCTGGCAAATAGAACGGTTTTAGTTCAGGTTTGTTAGATGTAAAAATGTTGTGGCTCTCATTTGTGGACCGGATCAAATATGTTTCTTATTATATTACATTTGGTCTAATCAACAGAAGAAACTGCTAGACCACCTCCTGATGTTGGGTGTTGAAAGCCAATGGTCGCCTGTTGCTGTTCGGTGCATGGTAAGCAAATTGACTGAAGTCCAGGTTTCTTATAGCTGTTTCTTTTCTAGTCACAGTAAGCTTATTTATCCAATGGGTCTTCTACTTTGTGATTCTTTGCTTCTAGACATTTAAATGCATTGGAGATCTGGTTGATGGACATCCCAAGAACCGCGATATCCTAGCTAGCAAAGTTCTTGGTGAAGATCGGCAAGCAGAACCTGCACTCAATTCTATCCTGCGGATCATTTTACAGACATCTAGTATTCAAGAGTTCGTTGCTGCTGATTATGTCTTCAAGACCTTCTGTGAGGTTTGGACCTTTTGTGTTATATGCTATTATTTGACAGTGTTATGTGAGCTTGTAGCATATTGTTATTATAATTGCGTAGTCTAAGTATGTGACGCTCAGAAGTGTTACTTTTCCTGTGTTTACCTCTGTCTAGAATTACATTCGCTAAACGTTTTCAGAAAAATCGGGATGGTCAAGCAATGCTAGCTTCAACTTTAATTCCCCAACCACATCTCACCGCCCGAGATCCTCTAGAAGATGATGTTAACATGTCATTTGGAAGGTGTTATCTTCTTTTCCTTTCTCCAGCTTTTCACTGTTTTGTTTCCGCTCCATTATCATTGCGCTTTTGACCTAATGCACTTGTATCAAATCTTACTTGAATTTTATATTCGTGTCAGTATGTTATTACGAGGCATTTGCTCTGGTGAAACTGATGGTGATCTTGAGGTAAAAACAATTTGTCTCTCTGTTGAATGTAATTTGTAACGTCTTCCAGGACTAATCTATTGATTTCAAACAGACATGTTGCAGAGCTGCGAGCATTCTTTCTCATGTTTTGAGGGACAACATTCAGTGCAAAGAAAAGGTAATGACTTCAATGCCACCATAATTTTATACCTTAGGTTCTGCATTGGCTGACTGTTTCGCAAACACAACAGGCTTTGAAAATAGTACTTGAATCACATGTGCCTTCCATGGGAACTCCAGAGCCTCTCTTTCAGAGGATTGTCAGATACCTGGCAGTTGCCTCTTCCATGAAAAGCAAAGATAAATCAAGCACATCAGGGAAATCATATATTCAACAGATCATTTTAAAACTGCTGGTCACATGGACCGTTGATTGCCCAGCTGCAGTTCAGTGCTTTTTAGATTCACGCCACCACCTAACGTATCTGCTCGAGCTGGTAGCAAACCCAGCGGCAACAGTTTGCATAAGAGGCTTGGCGTGTACTCTACTGGGAGAATGCGTCATCTACAACAAATCAAAAGAGAATGGTAAAGATGCTTTTGCTGTAGTTGATGCTGTGAGCCAGAAGATGGGACTCACAACATACTTCTCGAAGTTTGAAGAGATGCAGAGCAGCTTCATCTTCTCTTCCTCCGAGAGACCTAGAGAGGATCATAAACCGTTGACGAGAACAGCCACGCCTAGTGAAGTCGAGGTTGAGGACGTGGCAGATGCGATGGATAAAGGGAATGAGGATCACCCAATGCTCATATCGTTGTTTGATCCTAGTTTCACAGGCTTAGTAAAGAGCCTTGAAGGTAACATTAGAGAAAGAATCGTTGATGTGTATAGTCTGCCAAAAAGTGAGGTGGCTGTAGTACCGGCGGATTTGGAGCAGAGGAGCGGAGAAAGTGAGAAAGGTTACATCAACCGCTTGAAAGCTTTTATAGAGAAACAGTGCTCGGAGATTCAGGTACATGCTTCTTGCTAAATTCGTCTATACTATATATGGTTATGTTAAGATTAACCGAGACAAGAAATCTCAACATCAGTTAGAGCTTATTGTCCACCTTTGTGTTTACCAGAACCTTCTTGCTCGGAACGCTGCTTTGGCAGAAGACGTAGCGACCTCGGGCAGGAGTGAGCAATCTCAAGGATCAGAGCAAAGAGCAAGTACAGTAATGGAGAAGGTTCAGATAGATAGCATCAGGCGAGAACTCCAAGAAACGTCTCAGCGTTTAGAGACAATCAAATCCGAAAAAGGCAAGATCGAGTCTGAGGCATCAGAATATAAGAACATTGCCGCGAAACTTGAATCAGACCTAAAAGGCCTGTCGGACGCATACAACAGTCTAGAACAAACGAACTACCATCTTGAGAAAGAGGTGAGATCCTTGAAAGGAGGAGAAGGTCCCATGGAGTTTCCTGATGTAGAAGCCATTAAGGAAGAAGTGAGAAAGGAAGCTCAGAAAGAGAGCGAAGACGAGTTGAATGACTTGTTAGTGTGTTTGGGACAAGAGGAGAGCAAAGTGGAGAAGCTAACGGCGAAGCTGATGGAGTTAGGTGTTGATGTTGATAAGCTTTTGGAGGATATTGGGGATGAGTCAGAAGCTCAAGGGGACTCTGAAGATGATGATGATGATGATAAGTAAACAAAGTTGTAGATATCAATCAAATCTTCTCAGTCACAAGTAATTTATCATCTACTTTTCCAACATGTTAGATTGTTTTTGAAACATGTTACATTGTTAGAATGCTCCAGTTTATGTTTTACAGATTCGTATACATATAACAATCAACTCAAATCTGATTTTAAGTTACTTCTGCTGTTATTTTACCCCTTGATGTTTCCCTTGCCCTTGTTCTGTCTGGTGGAGTGCATTCATCACTCTGCCAGTGGATATACGGAAACCTAAAAACCTATGGATAATCATAGTTTAAAATTATCTATGGTTCTTAAGTTGTGGAGCTTTACACTTTTGTAAAATTCCACCTTTTATTTTTTTTATGCAAGAAACAGCTTTTGAGAAGTTCTTGCTCCATTGACATGTGACCGTGATTAGTTTATTTTTAATTTTTTTTATAATAATTAGAAAAAAAAAAGTTGAATCCCTAAAAGTTTAAACATTGAAAACTTTCCCTTTTTGTGAAACGACATCGTATTACTGTAGAACTGCCAATCGAAACAAAAATAAAATTGCGACTTGGATATTGAAATTGTTTTTTTTTTTTTTCGTTTAAAACGAAAATACTCAGATCTTTTCTATTCCTGAGTTTCTGAGATTTCTTGTTCCTATGTTTTAACATTAAAAAAATATTGTTTTTTTTCTGTTGTTGTTAGGGGTTTATTGATTAGGGAATTGAAACTTGCTGATTTGAATTCTAAATTGTCTGATTATCTGGAGGGGGAGGGTTCTGTCTTGTCGGGGGATCGTGTTTTTGATTATTGAAGCAGACATGTCGTCATCGCCGGACATAGCGGGAATACTGGAGAACACGAAGGAACTTGATCGGTTAAGGAAAGAACAAGAGGAAGTTCTTGTCGACATCAATAAGATGCATAAGAAGCTTCAAGCTTGTAAGTTCTTTTTTTTTTTTAATATGACTTCCCAAATATGTGATGATCTGAGTCTGGTTTTAGTTTTGATTTTTTTGGATTAGTTTTTGTTTAGATCTGGTTCAAGTGATGAACCAATGTTTTCCTTAGTAATGGTTTATAATTCCAACAGTGGATTGTGGATTTATTAGTATTGTGAATCAAATATTAAGAATACTTAAGAGGAAAAAACATAGTTTGAGACAAAATAGCTGTTCTAAAGCTTATATATTGATTATGTGAATAAATAAATTACAACTCTTCATTCCTTTAAGGAAAGCTTCTTTTATCTACTAAAAACGGTTTTCTGAATAAGAACTAATCCACATTGCACCTAATTTACTAGTGCACCGAGATTTTATTCACTTTGAAATCAACAATTAGAATAGATTATCTATTATGGAAAGAAACTAATGAGAATCTGAAATAACACTTCTCTAAGGAGTATAATCATCATATCATGTGAAGCTTTATTTAACCTTTAGATGGTTTGGAGTTAAATGTATAGAATGTGTTTAGATATCCACATTTGTTGGTGGTAAGGATTAAGGCAATCAATGAAGTCAAAAACAATCTCTTTCTTCTTGTTTATCAATCCATGACCAGCATTGTTTTAAATTGATCTTTGTGATTGTGTTCTGATACAGCGCCTGAGGTAGTTGAGAAGCCTGGTGATACTTCTTTGTCAAAGCTTAAAAATTTGTACATTCAAGCCAAAGAGCTCTCAGAAAGTGAAGTCACGTAAGCCACATCTCTTCTTCATTCCCATTTCTTTAATTGTTAGTATATAGAGTTAGAAAGTGATGATACTACTAAATAACACTATGCTCTAGTGTTGGTGGGTTTAGAACACTAATCTCTAAATCTTTGTGTTTAAAACAGTGTTTCAAACATTCTGCTTACTCAACTAGATGCCCTGCTTCCATCTGGACCAACTGGCCAACAACGCAGAAAACTAGGTACCATTCAGACCTTTGGCATAGTCCTGTCATGTTTTTACTCTTTTGGGTCTTGTGAGAAAGGGAAAGACTTGGCCACTCTTGTGAGTCTCAAACTTCTCCATATACATATAAGAGGGATTAAGATTTTTTTCAATGCTTGTAAATGATATCACATAAGTGGCAGAAGGCAATGATCAGAAGAGGAAGAGAATGAAAGTGGAATCCGATGTAACAAGAGTTCCTCCTTCTATGAGAAATCAAATCGAGGCATATGCCAGTCTAAAGGGTGAACAGGTTAGCAACTACTTCTTTTCTTTTGAGTTGATTCAAATTAAAGGCAAAAGATCATTATGACATATCTTTGTTGGAAGGTTGCTGCAAGAGTCACAGCAGATGATGCAGACAAGGATGAATGGTTTGTGGTGAAAGTAATTCGCTTCGATAGAGAAACAAAAGAGTAAGCTTCCACCCTTCTAATAAGACTTTGAAAACTTGTCATGATCTAATTGTTAAATGCTCAAGCCTTCTTATATTTTGATTAAACCGGTATATGGTGCAATTATGTATAGTTTTATATACAAATGGATTCATTTATGGATCTTAAAGAGGCTCAAACTTTTCTCACAGAGTTGAAGTACTTGATGAAGAACCAGGAGATGATGAAGAAGGAGGTGGCCAGAGGTAACTAAGTCTCATTATGAATAACTCAATGAGACTTTTGCAATGACAATGTGAATAACGTGCTGATTATTGTTCTCTTGTTATGTTTCAGGACGTATAAACTACCAATGTCATGCATTTTACCGTTTCCAAAAAGGAATGATCCTTCAAGCACACAAGAGTTTCTACCAGGGAAACACGTCTTAGCTGTATATCCAGGAACCACTGCGCTTTACAAGGCGACTGTAGTAAGCACACCACGAAAGGTTAGCTTTTTTCTCTTGCTTCCACACCATTTCAATCTTGCTTCAACAAACTAATCTTTAAATACTCAAACATGCATGTTGCACATATGGTTCCAGAGGAAGTCTGATGAGTAAGTTCCTCCACAACTCTGTTCATATCCATCATAAACTAATTAAGCATTTTTGGTTAAGATATATAATAAGAGTCATGATCACATCAGGTACTTGCTGGAGTTTGATGACGATGAAGAAGATGGAGCATTACCTCAGAGGACTGTGCCTTTCCACAAAGTCGTAGCTTTACCTGAAGGCCATCGCCAGTGATTCAGATGAGTACATTGAAATAAGAGACTCTTCATGTTTGTCTCTTTGGGACCAAAGCAAAAGTTAAAAGTTGTTGTTGCCTTCGTCTGTGTTCAAGGGAGAACACAACGTACGTTTTTTTCTATTCAGTTTGAGGAAAAGCTACCTTTAGTTTAACGTAATGTATGAATGTATATAAATGCACGGGTATTGATATCATGTTGAGCCACCCACAATGTCGTACACAAATGAAACTCTCTTTTTTTGTATGAATTACGTTTATAAGTTTTGGGTTATAAGGACATCATTAACCTCTCTTAGAGTGGGGTTTCTAAAAGAGGCTTTCTTAATTTTTTATTAAAAAAACCTAATAACATTTTTTTAAATAAAAGATATAAAAGATTTTTTTAGTCGAAAAAATATAAAAAATATAAAAAATAAAGTTGAATTATAAGTTAAAGAACTCCGAGATTCATGTTAATGACAGTCTAAATACAAAATCTAAGAGCATCATTATTGGGGTTTCTCTAGTGGGTTTCTTAAGCTGTGGGACCCATGAACAGTGTAAAGATCGGTTACAAAAACTATAGATTAAGAACCGGTTTTTATGTTTTTCTTACACTGTTCACGGGTCTCACTGACACGTGACGGCTCACAATTGGTTCACTTTAAAAAAAAAAGTAAAAAAAAAAAAAAAAAAACAAGAAACCCAAAGGGTTTCTTGCATTAATGATGCTCTAGGCTGTAGAAAAATTGATATTTCAGTGAAGAGTTTTTTACCCAAAAAAAACATTAAAAATTGAAAACAAAATAGATTGACTAATTTGACCCCAAAAAAAAGTAGATGAAATAATTAGTAGGTAGAGAGAAATATATTAGAATAGTTTTTTCAAAAATTTTGTCACAAAATAATGTTTAAAGAAAAAAATGATAAATAGATTTTGCTAAAAGATATAAACATATATTTATACTTTTTAGATTAACGCATCTAGATTTAAGATTTAGAATTATATGATGGATTTTTAGAAGTAAAGTTTATAATTAAAAAAAATAAAAAGTAATAAAAATTTAAAAATAAAAAATCTATTTCAATCATTTTTAATCTAATTTGTGACAAAAAAAATGTTAGTTCAGAAATTTGCCCAATAGTAAACCGAGTGGTGTTGACAAAGAAAAAGTAAACCGAGTGGTTATTCACCTACCAATTTAGAGGAAACGAGCGGGTCGATTATTAAGACGGACCTAAACTTAGATGGGCCAGGTCCAGCTTAATAACACAAAGGGTATAATTGTCAAACAAAACACAGTTCAACACTAGGGTTTGTGCCAAAATCTGGTGCAAGCTTCTTCATCGTTTGTCGTCTGCAACTTCGCATCCTCGTTCAGCTAGTTAAGAAAAAAGCTCATCTCATATTCGTTTACTCTCTTTTCAGATCTGACCTTTCTTTTTATCTTGAATTCATTTGTTCTGTATCTGTTTCCAGGTTAAGGCGTTGTTGATAAGACTCGAATCTCCAAACCCTAGAAAAGAAAGAGATTTGAAAGATGAGGCCAATACTGATGAAGGGACATGAACGTCCTTTGACGTTCCTCAGGTACAACAGAGATGGCGATATGCTCTTCTCGTGCGCTAAGGATCACACTCCCACTCTCTGGTATGCTGATAACGGTGAACGCCATGGAACCTTCCGTGGCCATAACGGTGCCGTTTGGTGTTGTGATGTCTCAAGTAAGCCTCTTCTCACCTAGAAAAGTGTTGGACTTTGATGAATTATCTGTTGAGTTCTTTCACATTTTTATGAGTTAAATCACATTTTTAGGGTTTTAGTTGATGTTGTTTCCTCGTGAGGCTGAATATAAACGTTATGTAGAAACCCTTTTGTTCTTTTGATTTAAAGGTGAGTTCTTTGTGTTGATTTGTTTGTGAATTTAGCGTTTTAGTTGATGTTGTATCCTTGGGAGGTTTTATATAAACGTTATGTAGCAACCCTTTGGTTCTTTTGATTTAAAGTTGAGTTCTTTGTGTTGATTTGTTAGTGAATTTAGCGTTTTAGTTGATGTTGTATCCTTGGGAGGCTGTATATTAATGTTATATAGAAACCCTTTGGTTCTTTTGCTTTAAAGCTTATTTCATTATGTTGCTTTGTTTGTGAATTTAGGGTTTTAGTTGATGTTGTATCCTTGGGAGGCTGAGTATAAACGTTTTATAGAAACCCTTTTGTTCTTTTATCTTTAGATTTTGGTTTGTTCATTGTTGATTTAAAGGGGAGTTCTTTGTGTTGATTTGTTTGCGAATTTAGGGGACTCGTTGAGATTGATAACTGGTAGTGCTGATCAGACTGCGAAGCTATGGGATGTGAAAACTGGACAACAGTTGTTCTCATTCAAGTTTGGCTCTCCTGCGAGGTCTGTTGATTTTGCTCTTGGAGATAAGCTTGCAGTGATTACCACTGATCCTTTCATGGAACGTACTTCTGCTATTCATATCAAACGCATTGCAGAAGATCCTGAAGACCGTAAGTTAGCTACTTATAAATATATTGTAGGTGAATTTATAGTCTATGTACTGTGTGTGTAAAGGAAACTGTGTTGATGCATTGTTACAGAGGTTAGTGAGTCTGTGCTTGTCCTTGAAAGCCCTAATGGGAGGAAGAGGATAAACAGAGCTGTTTGGGGACCCTTGAACCAAACCATTGTTAGTGGTGGTGAAGATGCTGTACTCAGGATCTGGGATGCTGAGGTAAATTCAAATGTTTCTTAAGCGTGTTTATAGTGGTGTGTCAGTTAACGAATATGGTGTTGCCATTGTTGTTTCTAGACTGGAAAATTGCTCAAGGAATCAGACGCGGAAGTGGGTCACAAGAATACAATCACGTCACTCACTAAAGCAGCTGATGATTCTCACTTCATTACAGGTTCACTTGACAAAACTGCAAAGGCACGTGTTCCTTTCTATTCCTTGTATCTGTTGTTTCAAAGTTGTACGGTCTATATATTTCTGATAAGACTGGTTTTGTTTTTGGTTTTGTTTAACTGTTTCAGCTGTGGGACATGAGAACGTTGACTCTTCTTAAGACTTACGTTTCAGGGGTGCCTGTAAATGCGGTCTCCATGTCTCCACTTCTTGACCATGTATGTAATAATAATACGTCAAGAAGTTTGAATTCTATTATTAAAAATCAACATGTCATGAATGTAGTTTCATGTCTGCTCTCTCGCAGGTTGTGCTTGGAGGTGGTCAAGATGCATCAGCTGTTACAACCACTGATCATCGTGCTGGGAAGTTCGAGGCTAAGTTTTATGACAAGGTTAGTGTTATAACAAGATGTTCTTTACTTGAAAACTGCAACCATGAACATGTATGTAGATATATATAACTGTGTGTTGGTGATAACGATACACAGATTCTGCAAGAGGAAATTGGTGGTGTGAAAGGTCATTTTGGACCTATAAATGCTTTGGCATTCAACCCTGATGGAAAGAGGTATAACATTATTGATTGATTCATTGATTAATACAATCTTCACACTTTGATTTCTTTTTTCTTTTTGCTTTGTTGCTGAGTTTGAGAGTTGTTTTTGAAACAGTTTCTCAAGTGGAGGTGAAGATGGATACGTCAGACTGCATCACTTTGACTCTGATTACTTCAACATCAGGATTTAGATCCTTTTGTGATAAATCTCTCAATCCGCATTTTGTTCTGTCTCTTTTCAACATTATAAATGTTTTTACCTACTAGCAATACTTTCATGGTTCTAAAATATGAAGCTTTCGAGTTTTGGATCGAATACTTAGATTTTGTACATTTCGTACCTTTTGAGTTACAAGTTACAAACCTGCTATCTTTGTTGGATTCCATTCTATTAAGTTTTTTATACGTTAGTGTTTAACTCAATATAACATATATAACATGGTTCTCTCTTTGTTGGAGATAACCAAGAATGTACAATTTATCAAAATCTGCAAATAAGTTTGACGTGTGATTACTTTATTCAGCTATAAGACCATTGTTTTCTACGTATAAAGTCTCTTCATAATGAACTTATGTCTTTTTATTTTCTGCATTGACATTTTTTGGTTTGAAAGACTATTGCAGTTGAGATAATCGGTAACTTGTTTTACCAGGGAAATTTTAGTTATGTATCTAGTCTATTTACGCACAATGAAGTCACACGGTACCAAAAATATTCAATATTAGTTTAAGCATATGGAACTTTAAGATTTGAGATTACTCTAGCAGAGAAAAGAAAAAGAGTAGAAACAGAGACTACTGGCAAACAAAGGAGAATGACAATGGAAGAAACTCAGGATGATCCAGAAGGTTACTTTAAGTTTTTTCTATGATTTAGAAGTATTAGAGAGAACACTTCTTCTTTCCTTACTATGAGATTTGCAGACCAGCTTGGTGCAGAAACAAAAGTTAAACGAGTAACTTTGAGAAAATTCGTTTCATAAGATTCAAAAGAAAGAACGAATCTTCCAGAGTCAAATGCCATTGAAATCCTTTTAGCATTGGTAAAAGAAGATTCGGAATAATCCTTGTAAAGAAAGACAATACTGACAAGTCTCACGCACACTAAGTTTTACTATCTTGGTGAAGATGAATACAAAAGCAAAGAGACGTGAGAGGTTCATTCATTCTTCCATGGCTTCGCCCACTTCTGTAATTTCAACTCGCTCCATCAACGGGGTGATTTTCGTGCGAAGAACCTCTGTTTCCACAGTAAACCAAACAAAATCAAGTGAGAAACAGGCTAGCGTTACTGTCTCAGAAGCAAGTTTTCTTGGGGGTTCCCTTGAGAGAAGCCTAATCATGCTGTGTTTGATCAAAGAGAGAGATTAACTTACCAGTTTTCTTGGTGAATGAATAGCCTTTGCTGCTGACATAGGTTCTTGGGTTTGGTTCCATGTAATTCCTGAGATATTCCTTGTTCCCCTGTTTGCCAATACAGTAAGTTCAGCAAGCAACAAACAAGACAGAGCGACAGTGAAAGAGTTTGATTTTAAGGGGTGAATTGCATATATCTAATGCTAATGTTAGGAGTTGGGTTCTGCATGGTTCAATGGCGAGTTACTAGATCACTGTAAAATCTATGACATGATATATTAAAAGACACATATGCTGACTAAAAGGAGTTTGTAATTTAATCACATGTACAAAAAAGGGTGAAGACAAACCTTTGTGATCACGCAGATGTCCACGTTGCTACCACTACCCAGGTCGTTGAATATTCCTGAGCATATGGCTTCAGCCACCAGCTTAATTCCTTCATCCCTCTAGAGGATATTATAACCATAACATAAGACGGAAGCAAAATAACACATGTTGAAACTGAAAAGATGGATGTTCCTCTAACTACTTACAGTTAGACCTTCTTTATATTTTGCCTCAAAGACAGACATAGCAGCAAGAGAACCAGAACCCATTGTTGCGAATGGTAGAGTGTCAGTTGAACCGTGTGGGTATATCTGTTCATAAGTCAAAAAGTAAAATAAATAAACAACAACAAAAACAAAATATCTTCTCAGAAGATAGCATCTGTTTAAACTTACAGTATGCAGATGAGGCCCGGTGATATCAACTCCACCAAGGACAAGAGCAGCTGAGACATGACCTTGATAGCTGGATGAAGTTTGGGTAGTTAAGTCATCTATGTTTCTCTTGAGTTTATAAAAGAGATAGATAGAATGAAAATTACCTGAAGAGATGTTTTTTGAGAAGGGTCAAAGCAGTGATAACCCGAGAGTCTCGGCCAGTCTGGTAACGATGCAACCGCAGCTGTGAGCTGACCATATCTGGACAATGAGATAGAAACGAAGCACTAAAATCAATTAGATGAGAGTTGTTAACAGGGAAAACAAACAAATGTCATACCAGTAACAGCTTCAGTGTCAGCAGCGGTTCCAGCACCACAGCAATATATGTTAGGTGCCATGTAGTGAATCTTCTCACAGTTCTTATCAGCAACGATAGGCCCTTCAGTTGCTCGGGTATCCGCGCCTAGTATAACACCATCCTATTCAAAACCCGGATACCAAAATCAGCTTAATAATCTACCCACCCACTTACTTTTAAAAACAATAATGATATCACAAGAACACAAACATCTTCACATGTTTGACCAATGTGCTCTAAACTACACTGTGAGGCAGAGCTAATAAAAAAAAGCAATGTAGTAGCTGAAAGGGCACATTCATAGGCCTCTCAACTTCTTAACTAATCAAATGCTACACAAACATCTTTGCATATTAACAACAGTCCTATAACAAATAGTATTGGCTCTCACTTTTGCTAAGAGTAATAACAAATAGAATCCATGACTAGATAAAGTTAGGTTAGATACAATCATGTATATGCAAAGAGAAAGTGAGAAAGGCGAGACCTTGAAGATCAAACCGACGATGGTAGTACCAGTCTTCAAAAAGGAAGGAGCTTTAAGACCCTTTTGGATAAGCATATCATTCCTCTTACACAGATCGAAGCTGAACCCACCCTTTGGCGGAACATCTACTCCTGACTGAGTCATTCTTCGAAATTGACTAACTCTACAATCACACGGAACAAAAAAAAAAGTAAATTTCAACATCAATCAATAACCCAGAAACACTTTTCCCCCAAATCGCCGAAAGCAATTAGGGTTTCAATATCAGAGAGAGAAGACTCAGACCCACATAGTAAATACTAAACCTTTGTGCGTTAAACCTAGAAGAGAAGAGTAAATCAAAACCCTTGATTGAGTGAGAGTTTACCGGACGGAATCGAGAAGAGAGATCTCAAGATGAGAAAGTGTTTGAGTATGAAGAATCTCAACTTGAGAAAGAGTGATTTACCTGGACGACGAGTTTTTTTGCTCGAATCGGAAGGAAGGAGAGAGGTGAAGCCAAGCACAAAAAAATAAAATAAAAGAAGAGTGTTTTCTTCTTCCCCAATTAACCTTCAGAGATCTATGCAGGGGCATTGTGGGCTTTCTTCTTTCGCTAGAGAAATTCAAGTTTAGGTGGGCCTTTATTCGTTGTTAGTGAGCCCATCTATCAATACTTCTATTTTTGACAGTTACAAGTTCTAATGTAATGGGCTTAGAATAGTTACTTTTCTAGTATTCAAAACTGAATGTTTTTTTTTTCCATCTAGTTTTGATTAATGAAACTTGTAGAACAAGAGTGAAATCCTAAAACCCACAACAGGAAAACATAAATCCAAACAACGGGTGACACTTGAAAAACTACAACAGTCACTAGAGGACTCTAGATTCATATAACTAAATCCAAATAAAACTTTACCAAGAGAATTTTTCTACGCTTCGAACAACTGGAACTCTTGTAAGGAAGCGATGTCGTGGCTATAAAAACAAAAATAGAACTAAACTTACTTGAACCTCCAGTTCACAGTACTAAACCATATGCAATAAGAAGAACATCAGAAACCAATCAGAAAAGAACAACACATGCGGCCAAGTTCCCTCCTCAAACGAACCTTCGTCGAAAAGCTTAAGATGCTCAAACTCATTATAATGTTTTAATGAACTGAAGCCACCGAAAAACACGAAAGCAAAATGAAAACCGGAAACACACTTATTCAAAGGCCGCGAGAGATGACTCTCTCGTCGAGTGGGACAAAAACCTGAAACTTCTCAAAGATGTTAGACATGTTCTGCTCACCACGCCACCATCCCAAACCGCTCACACCGAAGCTAGAACAAAGATAAACACTAAAATCCAAACAAAGACACCTCAATTTAGCCTTTCTGATCCGAGCAGAGATCTCAAAACCTGGAGTGAATTGATGGATTTGGTCATCGGACAACAAAAGGTAGACCATCTTTGGCAAATACATTGTAATATAATCTCTTATGTTAGGTATTCTAGTCATGTAAATTCAAAAGGTAGACCGACACTCCACCTGGTCTTCAATCATCTAAGTAGCTAATCAGTGTTTTTACTCAAGATGATGAGACAAGACATTGAAGAACATGTATAACATCCATCAAAATTTCTAGACCAGCCAATTCAATCTTTGATCAAAGTCTTGCAAAATCAGAACCGGTTTACGAGGACGAAAAAAACAGTATATAAAGGATTACTACTGCTGACTCCAGACCGATCACACCATCCAACATCACCTAACCACATATATACACACAGTCTAAGCTAAGCTAGCGAGCTTCTGAGCATTCTTGACTGCTCCTACATAGAAATGCAATCTCCATAGCATTATATTGTCCTCCTGAAACACACACAGTTTGTGCAGAAACGCTATTAATCTTCCACTTTAACTTACCCGACCACAATCTATTTAACTGTATTATTCTGTCTTACCGACTGATCTAGGTTGGCTATAACCTCGTCTGAGAAATCCTTCCCAGATGTTTTGCAATGTTCTTCTACTATCCCAGCAACGCGGTCACGGTTTCCTCCAGGTAACTCCATGATTGCTTTCTGAAGATCTTGCTTTTCACCCTGAGTCATAAGCCTGTTTAAGAAAAAGTTATTAAGTAACAACTAGAGAAGAATGTTTCCTCGGTAGATGAGAGACTATGTACCTGCAAGTAGCCACTACATTGTCAAGGATGTTCTCGACTTGCTGCTGCATATTCTCCAGCTTTTCAAAGGCAAAACCAACACACAGAGAAGTTATTTAGCATTTCTCTCAGACACAGGGATGTAGCTATGTTACATCTTTAATCTTTCTGTGAGCTAGAAATAAATATTGTGGAACACTTACCTCATGAAAAAGAACAGTTGAATACTGGGACGTTAATTTCTTGACAATATCAGGGTTAGACAGAAGATTATGTACATCATCTTCCTAAAGGAACCATTGTGAGTGAAGAAGAAGACGAAATACCAAAAAAAAAAAAAACATGAAGTAATAGACATACTGTTTCCCCTTTGGATTCTGCAGGAACATTACATTTAGTTGCCTTCTCTGATAACAGTTTCATGCTGCATACACGCATATGCATCTGCCATTCGAAAAATCACATATACTCTTTTCATCAATACTAGTATATAAACGATATTATACAAGAGTAGAACATTTGATGTAGTATTACCTCATCAACTTCTGGAGTTAGATCCCTCACGCACTGCCTTAACAAAACATTCAAATCCTCTTTCTTGAGATGTGACATCCCAGCTCCTATTGCAGTGTTGGAATGACTCATAGTTGCTTCATGATCACGAAGCGAGACCCTGTCTTGTTGAGACAAGAGTTGAGCTACTTGAGATCTGTAATCACCAAAAGAGTCTGCAGGTTTGATTCCTTGTGAAGGAGGCGCTTCTGCTGCTCTTTTAGGCATAGCTTTGCTAGACACTGCAATAAACCCACAGAACTCAAATTCAGTGTAAAGCAGACACACATAAAGACAAAAAAAAAACGAAATCTTGACACCAATACAAGACTAAAACACACACACATAGTTCCAGCTCTCAAGGATTAGAACTATTGTTGAAACAGAACATATAATATAACAATATATCTCCAAGGCGAAGAAGCATATAGTCTAAATACAGAGTAACATATCGAGACATCATTATGTAGATATATTAGTCCAAGCTCGTGTTCACGACATTCTGGAGTTTCAGGTTACAGAGTTTTCAATTCAGAATTTTACAAGAAAGCTAATGTAATTTACGGGAATCATATGATTTGCATATTCGAATTTTTCAATTCAGTATCTCTATAGCGACACGATGAGCCAGGAATGAGATTCGACGAGAGCTTACCGAGAAAGTCGCAGCGCTTTGTCGCTAAAATAGGCGGAGTCGTTGTCGACGGGGATGCCGAAAAGATTGAGCAGGAACAGAAAAAAAAAAAACAGAAGAAGAAGACCAAACTCCAAAGCAAGTACATGTGTGTGTCGCAGTCTGTATTGGGCCTTCCAATGGTACGGGCCTAGACGGCAATTACCTCTTAAGCGAAACAATTTTTCTAAAACCTGATATCGATTTAAATTAGTATAAATCTATTAAATTAAGTAATAATAGTAGTAAAAGTTTATAAATTTATCTAATTTTTTTATTTGTATATTTAGTCTAACTACAAAATTAAAACCACTTCCCAAAATCACCAAATAAGAATTAGTTACTAAAAATTTTTTGTATTGTTTTCGGGTTCCACCAACACGTGACGGCCCGCAATTGGTACTCTTTTAATGTTTTCTTTCTTTTTAAATAGCAGTTAAAAAATCCTTAAAGGGTTTCTAGGACAAAACCAATCTCACCAAATTTATTTTAGTTTTTTGGTGTAACTCACCATACTAATATCTTCACTCTCTTATTACAAATAGACACGTGTTCTCTCTATTAGAAAGTTGAGATTACCATCACCACATGTTTCTCTCTTTATTAAACAAAATATGAAACCAATAAAATTTCCAAGACAAGTTCCGATGGACCCGGTCAACTAAAACTTCGGTCAAGTCCCCTATAAATTAAATTTATCTTTTCTTCCCTTTAATATTTTTTCACCATCACCATAAAAACAAACAAAGAGACAAAAAAAAAGTAACTTATTTGATAATTAATTACCACAGTCAAAAAAAATTACATCCACCCCAAAAAATGTCAACCACACTTACACTCCTATCTCTCGCCGTCACCGTTTTGGCCATTACCACCGTCTTCGCCGCTGATCCTCCAGCACCAGCCGGAGCACCTAAAGCCAACGGCAACAAAACCTCACCCACTCCTTCTCCCGCCGCCGCAGCATCCCCAAAACCAAACGCCGCAGCATCTCCAAAACAAACCGCCGCAGGATCCCCAAAACAAACCGCCGCAGCATCTCCAAAACAAACCGCCGCAGGATCCTCAAAACAACCCGCCACCGCCCCAACCTCGCCGCCTACTGCTTCTGCTCCCACCACCGCCAAGAAGAACTCCACGGCTACTCCAAGCGCTTCCCCATCTTCAGGTGGTAGCGCCCCCGCAAAGTCGCCGAAGTCCCCGTCAGCCAAAACTCCGGCTCCAAGCCCAACCTCAAGCTCCGGAGATAGCTCCGAAGGTCCGACCAGCTCGTCTGAAGGTCCTACCAGCTCGTCCGAAGGGCCTACCATCTCCTCTGAAGGTCCTACCAGCTCGTCAGACTCACCCTCCGCCTCGTCTCCGCCAGCTCCGACACCAGACATGTCCCCATCTGCTTACGGAGGAAGCGCTAGCGACGGTCCTGAAGCTTCAGCTCCCACGGGAAGAGCCTCGTTGCTTGAGATCTCTGTCTCTGGATCTGTTCTTGGCGCAGTTGCATGGTTCTTTTTCATATGATGAATAATGTGACTCACTTTTGTTTTATATTACACTTAATAGAGTCATTTGATTAAAAAAAAATTGGTTTGCACTCAGGTTTCATTTTTTTTACACGTTGATTTTGTGCATGGTACGGAGGTTAGGATATGATGTTGTAATAATGTTTAGCTTGTGTTATTTATGATTAATATGATCATGTGATCTTAGTCGTTAATTATAATGACCATTAAATTATTATGGTTAAAAAGATCTCTATATTTGTAACCAATGTTTAAAAATTCCTTAGACGGTAACTAAGCGTTTTATAAGAGATTTTGACTAGTCGGACGTCTAGATCGATTTTTTTAATTTCTAATTGTTCTTGTAAAAAATCATTTAAGAAAAATCATTTTGTTTAGATCATGATTTGATGTTTATACTGATTTTAGAACAGTGTTTGTAACTTGCGTCTATTTTTCAATTGGCTAGTACAATGTTCTAATACGGTGACAACAATGCGGATGATCCATGATAACACAGTTTACATGAAAATTCAAATTAACTCGTAGTAAGGAAGAAAATAGAGAACCATAAAATATACTTTAACACAACAAGGTAAATTATATAGTAAACACATATTATAATTAGCTTCTGATGAATAGATTGTTTCCAGTTATCAGATACATGCATCTGAAAACGAATAACTAGCTAGAATACCCTAACAATATGCTATAATTAGTTATAAAACCATATCTTCTTATATATAGAGAAAAGAGAACAGCTCATGTACTCAAATATGGGTAAAAAAAACAAAACAAACACCTAAACCCTAAATAGCAAACTAACCTAATAAAAACACTTAACCTAATACGTTCATCTCCCTTACAAGTTTAAATTCCAAATCTCCATTCACATTCATCTTCAACTCTTCTTAAAAAGTTTAATCAACCATCTGCTCTGTGATCCTCACAGATAATCATTGTAAATACAATTAGAATATATAACCAAACAAAAAGGGTAACATTCAAAGGCGATCAAAATCAACACACATATACATATATCATGGCAAGTCGTTTTTTCTTGGTCTTCCTTGTTGTAATTCTAACCATCGTTAATGGAACATTAGCAGCTGATGCTGAAAAACCTCAACCTGTCGACAACAAAACACCAGCAGACAACTCTACAAAGAGCTTGATAGATAGTCTTGGTCCGTCTCAAGATAACCCTGATTACGAAATCCCTTTAGAACTTGCACCGGGGGGTGTCGAGGTGGTGAGTGATTACATGCCCAATATTAGCCCCACCGGAGGAAAAGATAACCCTCTTGCACAACCTGAAGCGGATATGAATGTCAATGCCTCGCCATCTAGCTCCCTATCTATATCTTCTTCGACCGTTTTGACCGTTGCTGTTGTTGCCAGCTTATTTTTCTTTTGAAAACACATGGGAGACCAAATGATGTCCTTTTTGACTACTCATGTCATACTTTTAAGATGTGTATGGAATCTATGGTGAAACTGTACTTTGCTTTGTCTACATAATGACATATGTTACACCGTTTTCAAGAATACATTTATTAAAATTTAAGTATGCAAGTTACCCACGATTATGTATATCAACTATCAAGATCATAAAGAGGACAAAAAGTATCAATACGAGCTCGAGCTTGATCTCCATTTTCATCATCTTTGATTATGAATTCAATATAGTATCAAAGTTCATGGGGTAAAAAAAATACAGTATATGTTTTTCTGTATAAATAGTTTTTTTTATCTATGTAGCATGTAAAAGTGGCACATTGCTATAGTATTTTCGACATGTTGGGTTTGAGCTATTTCCATTAGACAGTTTTCTATCTGGATCTCAAAAGGGCTATTAACATCATATTGGTTTAATGTTTTTTGGTAAACATATTTGTTTTACTGTTCTTGGATAATATATATGTCATATGGCAATCTTCAACTATCAAGATGAGGACAAAAAGTATCGAACTCAATCCTATAGTTATTGAGTTACTATTAGCCATACTACTAGCTAGTTATGCACCCATGCATTATAGCGGTGGTAAAATGTAATGATCAAAGCCCCTAAAAATGTGCCCTATCCTAAAAAAATTGGACGTAAACAGCGTGCCCTTTCACGAATGGCCGACAACTTTATAGCGTTAGTTTTTTTTTTGTCAACACTTTATAGCGTTAGCTAGTGTTTTTTTTTTATTTCAACTCAAAAGATCAATGACATTTCTCTCTGCGCGGTTGGATGAACAAAATCTTTCTACGCAAAACTTTACCGAGTCATCTAATATCTATGATAAATTGATCATTTACTTTCTTCCTTGTGCACAAAAAAAAAGAAACTTTCTTCCTCAAATTACTAATAGTTACTGCAATCACTAATTAGAATTAGCCAGATAGTTTTGGGTAATATAATAAAATTAAAATAGTTTATTTTGAGTCGATGGCTCGACTGGTATCCCACATAGGCATCTAAAGAAAAAGTTGGGAATATCAAAGACAGAAAACAATAAAAACCAAATTACCATATTATATATGGTGTCGATCTGAAAATTATAGGCTAATTAGATCAACTTCTTGGTTAACAAAACAAAACAAACAAAATATATTAATATAAATTTAGAAATTAAACTCTAGCAAATGTCCAGAGACATAGCAGACGCATTACACTTGTAACATTAACTTAAAACAAAAAGAAGTCTCTTACCATTCATTAGAAATTTAGAACATAGTAACCACTGCATAAAGAGTGATCTTATAATATATTATTTTGCTCTTAACGATTTCATTATCATTGTTATCCTGAACCATCAACAGCGACGACCTCGCCGACAACTTAGTGTTCCTGCCGTAGTCGTGATGGAACCCACGAGAGAAGATGGCCTAGCACCTAGACTAGAAGCTCTTGCATAAGTCGATGAAGCTCCAGCACCTGATTGCCGAAAATATGCTCCGTTTAATAACATATCACCTTCCGATCTCCAATTCCAATGTCTCCATTTACTTTCGGGTGCATCTTCATGTTTTGTAACCTATTATATTATAACATCAAAATTATAAACACATGTGAATATATTCAACTTTTTATCGTGTAACGTGCATAATATACAAAAATACAAACCCTTAAACTAACTTACCGGTCAAATGTCACATGTTAAATTTACTAAATTAGTAATATTTTAATATAATAAAATTAAAACTAACGTTTTTCTAACACATTAAAAATAACCTACCTCTTTATTAAACCGGGTATTAGGAGCAAGAAATCTATTTCCTTGGCTGTATATCGTCGGAGAAGCACTTCCACCGATGGCATACATTTCCCAGTGAGTATAATCATTGTTCACCACATGGAAATATCCATGCCTGCACCTGTTTATTATAAAACCCTGAATATTAGTATAACGTACTCAACTATAACTAAGAATATTAGTAACATACTCAACTATAACTAACGTTTTCATTTCATGGTTTAACCAATAAAAATATATCTTCTATTGATTTTAATTAATTTTTAATCCTTGCATCTCCCTAGATCTTCAAAACGTCAATATTAACTTTTCCTAAGCATAGTTAAATACACACTCCAATATGCATCGACATCACATAAAATTAATTAAAGTTTCTCTAACCGTCTGAAATTATATGAAAATCAGTATTGTATATAAGTATAACGAATGGTCAAAAAAAAAAAACGAATGGTCGACATTTGCTTCTTTTTGGATAGCATTCATTTTGGTTCATACCACATTTAAAGAAAGATATCTTCTATATAGTGATGTGGTCTATCGGTGATGGTTAAAAAGTCACATGTTCCATGACCAAGTAAATGAATTCACATCCTTATAAAAAAAAAGTCACATTCTCCTTTTGTTGACTTTTTGCATACTCTATAAAGTCAAAGATTTCACATGCAAACTCTTTATCCGCGTGGTCCGGACCTCGCACGCAAGCTTCTATATATCTACCCGACCTAGTGTGTGTGTGTGTGTTTGCCATTATGGGTTAAAATGTATTCTACTTACCGTGGCATCCTTTGAACAAGCCCTTCTCCGAAATGGTTAAACGCAATGGTGACTTGCATGTTCTTGTCCTGTGTGTAGCTATCGCTGTGCCCTAAAAGCATGACCTTGTCATGGTGCGTCATGTGGTTGTTCGAGATGGTTATAGCCGTCGAACCATGTATGGCGTCTATGAGACCATCATCACAGTTAGACAACGAGCAATGGTCGATCCACACATGTTTCCCTCCAAATATCGCCACTCCATCTCCATCTGATGGGATCCACCATCCAGTGTGACGTGGCCCATCTCTAATCATGCCACCTATAAAACAAAATATATTAGCATGTTTATAAAGAAGTTTTGGTAATATTTTATCAAACATTTACTAAGAAACTAGTCTAAATTAATTTGTCTCACCTGATCCTGGTTTGCAGTCATGGATGTTAATGCCATGAATGATGATGTTAGTTGCATGGTGGATCTTGATGCATGGTCCATCGGTTATGTGAACACTTGCGCCTCTACCATCAATGGTCTTAAAAGATGTAATAATCAGTTCTTTCTTGAGCCTAATGACCATATCTCTCTTGAAAATGATCCATAATGGCTCCTCTTGTGTGACCGCATGCCTTAGGGTTCCCGGTTTAGGGTTTACTGGATTATCGTTGGCCGGATCTGTCACCACGTATATTCGGCCATCGCGGCCTCCGATAGCGTGTTTGCCAAACCCTATAGCACAATCGGCTAGCCGTTGGCGGTTTGTCTCCCAATTTGGATCGCAACGCCAACAATCATCGATAGGGTTCCCCGTTCTACAAGATAGGTAGGACAGGCTCCTCCTTGACGCATTGAATACACTTCTACAAACAAAAATACACAAACATTCGAATTAATTGCAAAGTCCATTTAAATGTGAATATATTATGGTAGGTGTGGAAAAATTGTCGGCCACAATTGGTATATACACTAAGCATTATCGCTAGCTTGGGAAACCCATTATATGAAAAATAGCTAGCTAGCTAGATAGTACTGTTAAATATGAAATGCTTTTTTCTACTAAAAGGTTTACTTGATTTTAGATGAATTAAAAATGTAAATATAGAGTGAGTAGTTTGCAGAAAGTTCCTAAATCTTTATAGCAAACTTACCTATTCACCTCTTCAACTACAAGGTTTGGATCTTGAGTATGCGGCAACGAACTCGAAGAGAATGCAATCGTATGGCTGATTGATAGGAGAAATATAAAAGTGTAAACAAAAGGATTATTAGAATACGATACCATTATTCTAAACAAGAACGAGAGAAATAAATGTGATAAAGGAGAGAAGTTTGTGTGGAAGCTTGCTATTGTTGCAATGTATATAAAGAGGAAGTGAGTTCCGGGAGTGGAGGCGTGATTTATTTTAAGTTTCTATTCTTAAAAAAAATATGATATAGTTTTTTATTTTCTTCAAAAAATATATAGTTTTATTTAGCAAAAAGAAAAATAAAATAAATAAATAAATATATATATAGTTTTATTACAACAAAGTAACTAACCATATGACCTTACTTTACCGTGATTTGAGGTGAGGATAACCAAACGGTTGATGTTGTGAAAACCGTTAAAAAGTCAACCTTTTTGACTTGGCTAACGATGTCATTTTACAATTTTATCCCCTTTTGGTTTCGCCTCACATTGTATTTGTAAAAGTTAAACCTAAAAACCGGTAATTTGAGCATGGTTGTCAAAAGTAACTGCTTAAAGTCAACATCTTTGACAATCAGTACGGCACCGTTTCATGTTTTCTTTCCTCACTTGTACTTTTAAGAACAATTTGTTTATGACATCATAGGTGTTGTGATGATGATTGTTAACAAAGAAATGGATCCGTAGACCGGGTGGACATTTGATTTGATCACTCTGGCTTGGTTCAATTTGTGTTAAAGATTGAATTCAAGATGGGCCCTGATTCAAAAGCCTTTGATAAATGGATGCATATTAGGAATCTTCTTTTTCTTCTAGAGCCTCTGACCTCTGTTCCAATACTTCTGTAAGCCCAATAAGAAACACAGATTTACTTGTGATCGAGTACTATAAAATCACAAAAAGAAGAATCGTTACAACAAAACCAATCATATTCTGGTCCCAAAGAAAGAATTAGCAAGTGTAGAACCATTAAAAACTGCCTATCACTTTAACACTAAAATGTCAATTGTGTTTAAGCAAAGCAGCTATTTTGCCTTAAACATAAATCATCCCAATCTACTTACAATGGGAGACAGTAACCATTTTTTTTTTGATGCAGCTATTTTGTTTTTTTTGATGCATCAGTTGTATTGTCATTCTATTAGTTTTTCTAGTAAATTATCAACAATAATTATTCATTCTTTAGATATCGGATACAAGACTGTTTAGTAGTCGTGTACATATTTACTTAGTTCCAACCAAAATTTAGTTTTGCTTCTACACATGTAACAATTTTTTTTATATATTTATTGATATTTTAATGAAACAAAAAGATTGGTTGGTTGGTTGGTTGGAATATGCAAATTTGCATGGTGAAATCTAATTACAATCGTCTAAGCCACACGTATCAGAATTTTTATGCAAAAGAGTACATATATGTAACGTTAACCATTTATTGTTTTGCTGGTGTATTGGAATTTAAAGCTTGAGATCCCCCAGCTTTTGAACACAGTGCAAGCAATCTCATCATAATACCTTTGATAGACATGTATGCAAATTGTCTGGTTTTGAAATCAGAGAAGCTGTGAACAGAAATGAAATGGAAGAAGACTTAGAGCATGATTATAAGAGGCTCTTAAAGAGTTTTTAACGATGTTCTTAAGGGGAAGGAGTCCACTAAAACTTAAGAACTAGCTTCAAAAACTCCTAATTAAAAGCTCATTTTGCTTAGGTTTTTGTACTGTTTGCGGGCCTTACTAACACGTGACAGCCGGCGATTGGTTCGTTTTTAATTTAAAAAAAAAAAAAAAAAAAAAAAAAGAATCCCAATGGGGTTCTAAGGTTTTCGTCTACTCTGTTATGTCCCATCTGCATTGTCTTTTCATAAAAAAAAGATTCATGTACTTGTGTCTACACATGAAACACAACGTGATAGGCTAACATAGCTTAGCCATAGAAAACATTACACAGCTTGTTTGGTGGTTCAACTTCTTTGCCATATGACTCAACGCATAAGTATAACCGCAAGTACTGGCAGTCTGGGACAACCATGAAAGATGCACCGACAAAACTAGCTCTGTTCTTCATCCCTTTGGTCATTGTTGGCACATCAACTAATATTTTTTCCCAACCAACATGATAAGTCTCTGCTGCAACATAGAGAAGAAACAGCCTCCGGTTAATGTTCAGTGTTGCCGGATTTGCGCCTTGTACTCCACTATCATCATCAAAATGTGACAGAGACGTAAACATTTGCATCTCATTATCATTTCAAGAAATTCTCAAATTATTCAACATTTGCGGATACGTTATCTATAACAACAACAACAACTCATTAACTTGACCCACAAACTACTCTTCAGGATGTATACGTTAAGACCTTTTGTTTTTGAGTATAATCATTCTTCCGTTATAGGCTCTTGGCTTATACATCCTTCAAGCTAATTTCAATTAAAGATTCATCAGACGGTCGAGATGAGACGAGAAGGTCGCCAACATGGTATAGTCAGGACTTACCAGATACTTCCACCACCGCTTAACCCAAGAATGGTCAACCCTTCAACCTCTGCATTATTGACAAAACTGCCATTGAAACCGACCAGAGCTCATCGGAGACAGTTTGTCATATGAAAAAGTTGTTAAAGGGTAAAGTTTTGTGTTCGAATAACGCTAAAAACATCAATAACCTATTTGGAGGAGTCAGTGAAGATTCACAGGTGAGGGGTTAGGGTCGATGCTCTGCAAAGCTGTGAACCTGGGTCCGCACAACATGTTGTCACAAATATGGTCTGGCGAGGTGCATTGGCTGAGATCAAACGACAACCCTTCATCCAGCTACAAATTGCTGACGTGTCAGATCATTACCGAACCCGCATCTGTTTTGAATCTCACCGGTTTATCGGCTTTTTAAAGGTAATGGCGATGATAGTGAAAGAGACAAGGGAGAAGAAGCTGAAGCTGGGACGATGACGAAAGAGAACGGACATAACAGCGACAAAGAAGATGGTGGGTCTCATGAAAATGATGAGAAGATGAGTTTTTACGATGTGGGGATGATGATGATGGAACATGTGCCAGATGAAGAAGATGGTTTGGTGTTTGGTCTGAATAAAGAAGGAAAAGAAACGATAATTCGTATTTCACGTGGATCAGCTTTTTCTTTTTGTGTCTTGTATATATTATCTTTGACGTAAAGTTTATACCTTTATTAATCAAACAAAAGCCAAGTTCAAGATTGAGATTCAGACCAAATCAAGAAACTCGAGTTGTTCTTCATTACATAATAGGAACATGAAACAAAAGAAACTACTTCCAGTTTTTTTTTTTTTCTCTTTCTAATGTACACAAAACTCTTCATAAACTGGTGAAAAAGAGAGTACTCGTTGACATCTACGTAATGAAATTGTTTGTGTTTAATAACTAAGTAGCTTTGATCGAACGATTTGAGTTTTTTTGAAAAACTCTAAAATCGATCTTTTTATTCTTCCATGTGCCATGTGCCATGTGCAGACTTGTGTGTAGCGTCTTCAGTTTCCCCAAAGAGTTTTTCTCCAACGTTATTGTCTTTAAGCTTCTTTTAGGCTTTCTTTATGATTCTCTTACAGTCTTTGGCTTGAAACAAAGACAGAGAAACTGCTTCTTCTGTTTCTTTGTCTCCCTCTTTCCCTGCCCAACACGCAACAAGATAATATGAGAATCATCTTTTCTTTTGATACGACCATGTGATTTCAAATCTTACCTTATTCCTTCTCTGATTCTGATCTCTAGTTTTAGCATTAGTAATGAAACAGCTGGAGGTAAACACAGAGAAACAACCATAATCAAAAACAGTAACAAAATCAATACCAAGAAATAAGGAAACACAAACTTAGAGTCTAACTTACTTCAAGAAACTGAATTTATTGCGGTGAACCTGTTTCTCTGAAGTATTCCCTGAGCTCTGAGTTATCGGTCTTTCACTGTATTTGAGAACAATCAGTAAGACTATAGATTAATATATGCAGACAAAGATTAGTGTTACATAGAGAGAGAACCACAAACCTTATTCTCTCTGATGAAGCAATCTCTGTCCTTGTTGTATCTATAGACTTTGGAGGAGGGATTGTTTTGTCCAAAGACAATCTAAACACCGGTCTGTTCTTGGTCATCGATCTCCTAGTTTTCTCCTCTTTCAAAAACTCTTCATCTTGCTCCTCCTCCTTGACATCACACTCACTTTCTTTTACTACTTCCAATGAATCATCCATAGCAACAACAAGAACATCGTCATCATCGTTCTGAATACTTTTCCTCTCGGTGATTGGTTCCTCCTCAGGCACTAAGCTCAAAGGAGGCTGAGTTTCCAAAGTGTGAAGCAAGACTTCAGCAGGCGTCACCTCCGGTTGTTCCTCCGTTGCAGCTTTCTTAGCTTCAGCTATTCTCTTGTAATGAGCTTCGAAGAAAGCTTTCTTCTGAGCAACGGAGCCAGGACGAGAGTACTTCTCTGCTTCTTCCACATACTTCTTGTGTGAAAAAGTTGACCATTTTCCCCATTCTAGATTCTCTGTCATGAACTTCCCAAAGGAGATTGATTGGCTAAGCGCAAGGTTCGTGTGATCCTGCAAAAAAAAACAAATCAAAAGTTCGAAACTTTCAGTTGAATCTAAGGAAGAAACTAAACCCAAAGTTGGAAACTTTCAGTTGAATCTATCTGCTACTTTCTCTCTCTCTCTCTCTCTCTAAAATGAAACTTTTCATATTGGGTTTCTTAGAAACTCCATTTCCAACAAACCCAGAAGCTTCTCTATCGATAAAAGTCGAAACTTTTTATAAAACAGAGTACAGTTTCCGTCAAATATTTTCCGGGAAAATTTTACAATAACACGAGAAAAAGAGATAGCTTTCTAACCTCATGAGAATCTGTACGGGTAATAGGAGCTGCGAAGGAATATGAATGAGCTAGAACAGCGGATTCACCCATTTTTTTAGAATCAAGATGAGCAAAACAGAGCCCAGAAAAAATTTAAGCTTTTTATTTTAATTTTCTGGGGAGGAAAGTGTTTCCTTCGTCGTCAATAAAACGTCTCTTGGAATTCAAAATTCGAAAGAGGAAAAATGTTTCTCTCTCTCTCTCTCTGTCTCTCTCTCTCGTATGTCGTTGAAAGGGAACTCAGATTTTCTCTCAAGCTGAGGTGGGGGAGAAGATCTCAAGAATATTGCTTAGATCTGGGTCCCACCAACATTTTGAAGATAAAATCAAACATAAATTAATATTTAAAATTTAAAAAGTTATGAGTTTCTTTTTTTATATTTTGAGGATAGGAATGCAAAATGGGGTTAGAATTATAAAAAAAACTTGGAAGAAATTATGATGTGGTCGCTGAAATGAAGTGGTTGAGAATTGAAGCAAAAGGAAAATAAAATGTTCTTCTGGCTGACAATTTGTTTTTTTCTTCTTCTATTGTGATAGAGGAAAAAACTGAGAAATTCCAGAAACTTGGTCTTCTTGGCAACCGGTTTTTGAGTCCTTTTATATGCATATATTTTTTATTATGAAACTTTTTAATTCTATTTCTGGAATGTTTTTATTAAATTAAATAATGTTTTCCTATCTGTGAAAATGATAGGAAGAATTAAATTCACGATTTTCTGTTTATATGTAGAATGAATGTTACTTATGTCTATATGAATGTTTGTAATGAGAATATGTTATTAGTAGAATATCTTTAATGTCTATATTTTAAAATATTTTTTGTAAGAAGATTTATTTTTTTTTGTCTCTTTTTCAATTTGACAGAGAAATATAAGTGAGTTAAAGCCTTTTAGGAAAAATAATAAAAGTGAGTTTAGTAAAAAGAGTTTCCATGACCTCAAGAAAATAAATAATACGATTTTATGATTTTCAGGGATATTATATAAATATTTCAATGAGTTGGGTGTGACCTTTGTTCATCTGATCCCCTATATGAATTATCTCGTAACAAAACGTATCATTGTACCACTATTTTTTAATACCAAATACTTTACCTACCCTGCATAAAATATAATTTCACTACCATCTAGTTTCCGTTTAATATGTTTTCACAACTTTTGTATATTAAACTCTATAGCAACACCCTTTGGTAAAAGTTTGGAACAATACAAGAAAGGGTATTATTTGTATTCTTGATAAATGGTAGTTTTAAAAATGCTTTGGACAAAGCGATTTAAAATGTTGGTTTCCAAGAAAATTTATTTTTCAACAAACTATGTATCTCGTCGAGATAGAAGATGAAGAGTCAAACAAGTGCTAAATACTTTATAGTAGTTTCGGAATGTATTGAAAAGGTAAACAAGTTGGCTAACTAAACAAAGATTTAAGTGTAGGTAAGCATATAATATTGCATTTTCATACAGAAGAATATGAGTTTTATATGTTTTGCTTTGAAAATGATGTAGTATATATAAGATTCGATGTTTACTTCCCCTAAAAACATTTAGATTGTATATATATTCTTGTTGGATCGTTAGTGGTAATAAAAGTAGATGAAGTAGGAGGTATCAACGTTGGTGTGTACAACCGTTTAAGAATATTTTGTAATACCAAAAAGACAGCTTTGGATTGCAAGTAATCTCTAACATGGTAGTTAGTATGATACATTACGCTTCAACCATCATAGAAAGCAACACTATTCCAGACCGGTTTGTATAAAGCTGTTTTATTTTGCATTTGCTGTAACGTGTAGCGACTGATGATTAAACTTTTTTTTTCAGTTTTGCAGTCATTAGTTTAACGATAAGTTTCAATGATATCTACACATTTGAGTCGCTATAAAGTAAACTATTTATACCTTAATCTAATGTAGTAATCAATAATTGTCCCAAAAAGCTATAGAATTATTTGTTGGGGTACACTAAAAAAGGATTCAAGAGCTGAAGTAGGGAGCGAAGCCCACATTATCTTATCATATCCCCATGTATCTTAAAACCTTTAGAAATCTTAGTTGTTTTAAATTTGAAAAAAATCTAAGTTAACCGCACGTTAGTGATCGGATGTAACATAACGTTTTAGCCTCGCTAAGCGAACCAAATTCGAAATATATTCAAAATTTTCTAATGCGTGGACCGATAATTTAACATTTTTTCACGGTGAAAATGATAACTGTTTTTTTTCTTAAAGAAAAAATCTAAGTTGTTTTAAAACAAAATAGTAATATACGTGTCATATTATTAATCAGAAATGTGCGTTGACGAAAAAATAATTAATGCAAAAATATATACATGTAGAAAATGTCTGATAGCTCAAAATATTTAACTAATTTGACAATGAAACTTTTGATATCGAAAGCAAAAAATATACTTCTATTATAAACATTGGGCTTGATGTACACTATTGAAATAAAATAATTACTGAGAACCCTTTTTATATGAAAATAAATATATGTAAGAAGACTTGAAGATGAAAAAGAAAAAAGTATTTTTTATATATTTTAAGTGTGTTTGACGTTTTGCAGAATATTCGTGGTTTTATATAATCACGTCTAGTCAGAGTTATTTTAATTCAGAGCCTGCACTCTGAAAGAAGAAAACAAGATTCAATGTGTTGCCAAAAAAAAAAAAACAAGATTCAATGTTTCTGCACAACAAAGATTATATCTAAACACTTTGAACAAAAAGTTATTAGAACACGTTGATAAGATTCATCTCTTTCTCGGAGGAGGTTCACGGCTGAGATGATGCTTTTGAAGAATCTTGATATAGCTTCTCATGAGACCAAACTTATTGCTCCCAAGCTCGTAGAAATAATCCCATGGATATATTCCTGTTCTATGCAAGTCATCAAACACTAACCTGAATCCTCAAACAAAGATTTAGCGCCAACAAAATGAAGTTATAAGCAAAAATAAAACAAAAGTTTTGGTATCTTTGGTGGCTAAGTTATAGTGACCTTGAGGGATTTGTAAGTACCTTACCCCATAGTTTCCCACTGGTTCTGCAGACATGATTCCTACATAGCGCCTTCCAGATATCACCTGATTGAAAGAAAAAAAACTGTTTAGGCCAAAGAGAAAATAAGCAAAATTTTGATGTCATAGTGTTAAGATTAGAGCTTAACTAATGCAAGTTTGTGTCCCTCTGGAATCTATGTTGGATTAGTCTCACAGTCAATGGAAACCATAAGGCAAAAGAACAACATCAAGACTCATTGCTAAGATACTTCAAAATTGCATTTTCGATTAAAAAAAAATCGTCCAAAGAAGTGAAAACTAGTAGCAATACGCAAAGAAACAACACCAGGAGTCATTGCTGAGCCATGTCGGCATCCACTGGAATCACTATCAATGCAGTGGTTAGATTATACTTAAAGTCATCATCTTTGGCGAAACCCAACAAGGATCTACGAACTGTCACAGCCAATAGTGCAGCAAACTAGTAGTCATAAGGTAGAGAAACAAAAGCAGAACATATTGGTTAGCTGGAGCATCGTCTACATAACATAAAACCCGGTCTTAGACTCTTAATTTCCAAGTGCATGTTATTACGAGAACAGCGGACTAGCTGTCACTAATTTTACTGAATGGTTATGCAAAAGGCAAAGAGCTAAACCAACTAGACTTGATTCTTACCAACATCCCATCTAGAACCAAAGTATAAGTTAGGACATGGGAGTAAGAACAACACGCTAGTAGTATAACTTAGCTGGTCCAAGAAACATTAAGACAAAAAAAAAAAAAAAAACCAGCATCCAATGCTAGTGTATCCCTCATAGGTAGCTGTCACATTATTGCAATAAGCATGCCTCTAACATGAGCTAAGACAAGATAATCATGTGGCTAAGAAACCATCTTTGATGCATATTTTCACCTTTTCACCACCGATTGATCTGACTTTTCCATCAGCAGCTGGACTGTGAACCCTCAGAAACTCAGATGAGAAACTGAACTTGGTCCCATCTTCATACTCTACCTCCACCTTCAAAACGATAATCGATAAATCAGATTCCAATTTTGAATGAAGCGCTTCTAACGCACAAGGAAGCTTACGTTTTTGGGAGATACAATAGAGAATCCTGAGAGTTTCGGCACAGCTACATCACTTGCGCCGTGGATTCGCCGGGTAATCACTCTCGTAATCGCCAACATTTTCTTGTTCCGGTGATCGCCGGAGACGACGACTCTCGGTTTACTAAAAGCCCTAAACGTATTTTATCGGGCCCAAATTACAGGCCCTTTGGGCTGAGGTGTATTAATTCATTAATAACGAAAAACGAAACGGCGTCGTATGAGAAACTAAAGTGCCGGTTGGGTCCCACTACCTCCACAAATAGTGGTCCAGCTTTAGTCAAAGATAAAAAGGTAGAGAGAGTAGAGTACCTAAACAAAATCACGACTCAACCGGAAAATTAAAAATAAATTCTGATGTGGTTAAAGTTGTAACTTGTAAAAGCTGTAAAGAGATCATCAACTTGAAAATATAATTCGTGAAGTGATTCGAAAACTACATATGACAAGAAGCAGAAGAAGCGACTTTCATTTATACGCTTCAGGTAAATTCCCACTTTTACCTTTTTCTTATTTTTAATTAAAAAGAAATGAAAATAATAAATTTACAAAATTATATTCTTCTGCTAATCATCGACCTATATTCTCATGGGACTGACAAGAAGCAGAAGAAGCATCCTTACCTTTTTTTTCTGTTACCGGAAAAATATTAACATAGAACAGAGTTTCTTCTCGAAGACGGCCAGCGCCGGCGATTACGGCGGCGTAGGAGATGAAAAATCGTAGGAAACTCGGTGGCTTCTGCGGCAGCGACGTCGTTCTCACGTGGAGGACGTTCTTCTGGTTCGTCGTACTGTTTGTCTTCTCCTTCGTTCTCTTTTCCACCATGTTCGTCTTTAAAGGTATATATTTTTATCCAAATAACTATATATATATATATATTTTAATTCTATTGATTAAATTTAATTTTAGCAGGAAAGTTTCGTCCGGTGGTACGTTCAACGTTAACCTTCCCAACGGCGAGGGCGGTTCTCCGGGACTCCGTAACGCCGTCTCCGGCGGTTTCTATTCGTGAAGCGGTGAAGTTACCTGAGCAGACACTAGTTTTCCTAAAATACCCTCCGTCTCTTCGGTTATACTCTAAAGACGATGTGGTTTGCGTTTTCACCAACGGCGGAGATTCGTCGAAGCGGAAGGAGCATCCGACGGCTGTTGACAGCGACAAATTTAACGGACATATCGTACGGTGTCCTGAAACGCCACGTGGATACAACGTATCCCTTGCCGTTTCGAGATGGACGGCGGATGATCACATCTCCGCGGGGCCCACTCACCAATGGGATTGGCTTGTTTACGATGCCGTGATTGACCATGATAACTCCACGGTGGTTTTCGTCAAGGGTTTAAATCTACGGCCGGGGAGAGTTGCTAAAGTGTCGAGATACGAGTGCGTGTACGGTTGGGATTTTTCGAATCATAACCGGTTGATAAGATCAGACGTGATCTCGGCCGCACAGGAGATCGTACGGTGTAGAACACCGTTAACCGTGTTAGAAGGTGGGCCGAAATCAACCCATGGGCCGGTTAAAGTCTCGGTTAGAATCAAAGGAGGAACAAGAATGCTTCCATCGATCGCTCAACCGGTTCGGATCATTAACCCGCGGGGACGTAAACCGTTTGAGATGTGCGTTTGCACTATGGCGCGAAACGCAGCCGCAGTTTTAAGAGAGTGGGTGATGTACCACGCCGGAATCGGCGTTCAACGGTGGTTCATCTACGATAACAACAGCGACGACGATATAATCGGAGAGATCAGAGATCTCGAGAGACGCGGTTACAACGTCACGAGACATTTTTGGCCGTGGATCAAGACTCAGGAAGCTGGATTCTCCAATTGCGCGATCCGTGCGAGGAGCGATTGCGATTGGATCGCGTTCATCGACGTCGACGAGTTCTACTACATCCCTTCCGGTCAAACCCTAACCAGCATCATAAAAAACCACACTGTCTCCGATACAATCGGTGAAATTCGAACGCCGTGCCATAGTTTTGGACCTTCCGGTTTACGTAACCGGCCTCGTGGTGGAGTCACGGAGGGATACACTTGCCGTATGGTTTTACCGGAGAGACACAAAAGCATACTCAAACCGGAGGCGATGAACGCGACTTTGATCAACGTTGTGCACCATTTTCACCTAAAAGATGCGTTCACGTTTGCTGACGTGGATAAGGATGTTATGGTAATTAACCACTATAAATATCAGGTTTGGGATGTTTTTAAGGAGAAGTTTTATAGGAGAGTTGCGACTTACGTGGCGGATTGGCAAAACGATGAGAATGTCGGGTCGAGAGATCGGGTGCCCGGTTTGGGAACCCGACCGGTTGAACCATCTGATTGGGCCGAGAGGTTCTGTGAGGTTAATGATACTGGGCTTAGAGATCAGGTGTGGGAGAGGTTCAAAGATAACAGAACACAGCGTTTGATATGGGAAAGAGAGGAAGATAGAGTTAAAAAGGCCTCGTTGGCCCATAATTGGATAGCTTGAAAGATTTAACCTGAGCTGAATATAACTCATTAGTAGTCAATAATTTACAGGTTTTTCTCTGTAATTTGGGTCGAGTAGTGAAGTAAAAATAAGGCAGTTTAAAACTAAAATGATGTAGTAAATAAGGAAAGTAATACGTGAGGAGAAAGTATCTTAGAGTTAAATAGGCCCAAAGGCCCATTGGCCCAACAGAAAGCAAGATTTTTAAAAAGAAATCCGACCGTTGGAAAAAACTATTATCTTCCTTCCTCTCTCTCTGGAGCGTTCTCGGAGGAATCAACAGGAAACAAGAACCCTAGATCTAGAGAATGGTGAGTGAAACACCTTCCAGAGCCACTAACCGCTCCGTAGATGGATCGAACGGAGACATTTTCATCAGCCCGAGATTCAAATCAGCGGCGGCTCTAGCGGGTTGGGACGAAGAGGATCTGATAATCGCTAGCTTCGTGGTGGATGATACCCCTGAAAGAAGTTCATCTAAGCGAAGGAGGCGATCGAATCTTCTCTCTAAAACAAGCCCACCTTCTTCAGGTTCAAGAAGGTAACTACTTCTCTTTAGGGTTCTTCAGATTATGGTAAATCAATATACATCCTCTGTTTTTAACGAAAAGTTTCGATTTTTATTTTTGATTCCAGGAGGCAACGGATTAAGCAGAGTTCTGTTGCTTTACCTGTTGTTGATCTTGATGAAGTAATCCGTCGTGAAGGTACTTTGCCATTATCGATCTTGTGCTGGAAACATTAGAGATAAAAGATTTAACTTTTATGCTCTGTTTTGGTTACAGAGGAAAGATCTGCGGAGAAGAAAAACAGAAAGAACAAGGAGACAAAAACAGAAACAAAAGAAGAGAAGAGAGCAGAGAAGGATGAGAAGATGTTGTCAGAGGAGAAGAACTCAACTCCTGTTGTCCTTCCTTGCATTGATAAGCTTCGTGACGAGTTGTCTTGTGCAGTATGATTCCGAATCTTGAGACCTTTTTAATCATTATTCCTTGAGTAGTGTTTTTAAACTTAGATCCTGCTTCTTGATTATGCAGATATGTCTTGAGATTTGCTTTGAACCAAGTACTACAACTTGTGGACACAGGTAGATCTAACTACACTACAGAAACTGTCTTTGTATGGTGAACTTGGTACTGACTTGTTCAGTTTTGTGTCTGTGTAGCTTCTGCAAGAAGTGTTTACGGTCTGCATCGGATAAGTGTGGAAGGAAATGCCCTAAATGCAGGCAACTAATAGGGTAAAACAGAATCAAACCCTTATGATTTTGAGATTAAAAGGTTCAAAATTTATCTAACAATGTTATTTATGTTCACAGAAATGGAAAGTATTGTACGGTTAATACGGTTCTTTGGAACACAATCCAGCTTCTGTTCCCTAAAGAAGTCGAAGCACAGAGAGCTGCTGCTTCTTCTAACTTCCTAAACAAGGATACGCCGAGTCCTAGAGACTCTAACCAACGGCCAAGAAGCAGGAACAGAGAAATTGCGTATCAAGCTAGGTTGCAGAGAGAGGATATTTCAAGATTACTTGTGTCTGAAGAGAGAAGCGAGAGGAGGAGGAGAGGGGCGAGTGTGAGGTTGGATCAAGATAGTGATGCAGCGTTTGCGTTGCGGTTACAGCGGCAGGAATTGGCGTCTGCGTTTGGAGTTACGGCGGCTGGAGCATCTTCTTCCTCTTCTTCTTCTTCTTTGTCAGCTGTTTCTCTGTCGAGAGCCAGAGCTAACCTACGAGCTATGGCGTCAAGAGCTGCTCGCAGGCAAGGATAAGATCATAGATGACGATCATTTTATCAATGACATCGTGAAAACCACATTGTATTCCTTCCTATTTTCTTGCCACACATTGTAAAACTTCTTTGTTATTTCGTAACGTTTTCTTGAAATATATATTTCTTTGACCTCTGAAGATCTTATGAGAGAGCTATGTATAGTGTAGTGTCTAGACAGAGAGATACATGGGTTCACACTACTTTCCTTTCTCATACGGAACATGAAGCTCGAACCAAGTTAATGCTAGTTTTAGGCCTGGGCATCCGGGTCCTCGGGTCGGGTTCGGGTCGGGTCTTTTCGGGTCCGGGTCTTTCGGGTCCTAGAGATTTAGACCCATATAGGTACTTTAAAAAATTCGGGTCGGTTCCGGGTCGGGTCTTATCGGGTCCGGGTCGGTTCGGGTCCACTTATCTCGTACCTACATATACCTAAATTTTTTCGGTTCTTTATTGTATCGGGTCGGATCCAGGTATTTCGGGTCCGTTTTTGAGTCGGTTCCTGATATTTCAGGTCGTTTCTACATATTTTTGGGTCTAAATCTGTGTTTCGGGTCTACTTGTACCCATTAACCTGCAACGTTACCCGAACCTCAAACCTGCAATTTTGAAACCCCATAACGAAAAAACACATTCTGAAACTGCAGTAGTGCAATTACCGTAACTATAACTAATAAACTTAAAACATGATCAAGTTACCATTCAAAACACACACAAAAAAATCATTAAGTCTAATAATTTTCGGTTCCAAAAATACCCGATCGGGTCCCGGGTCGGTTCTGGACCTAAACCTGCTACCTACGGGTCCTCCATCATTAGACCCAATAGGGTAAAATTCTCGGTTCCGGTTCCGGACCCGAACCTGTATTTTCGGGTCGGTTCCGCGTCGGGTCCTCGGATACAGGTTAAAATGCCCAGGCCTAGCTAGTTTGGTCGAACATGCCTTTGTCTTTTTTAGATATTTGATGCTATTAACTTCTCTTGAGCCACCTATATGGTTACTAGATGCTTGTAGTCTTGTAGAGGCTAGTATGCCATCAGAGTCATTATCCCGTTAATGAAAGTATTCGATCATGTACAAAATAATTTGGTTCCACGTTCTTCTTTTCTCAATTTGAAGTATTTAAAACAAAGTTTGACTTATATAATTTATTTTATTTTTTGTCTGAAAAGTAAATCATTAGTGGTAGACCCGTACAACGTGTACATGGAATGTCGTCATAATGGCGATGCAAATTTTGTCAAATTAATGTTGACACTAATCCAAAGAGGGTCGTTTGTATTAGGTCATTTCATATGATGTTACAGTCCAGAATAGAGCAAACGTTATCAAATAATTAGCATACTATATGTTTACTTTCTGTTATTTTGAAATTTATAATTAGATGTGAGATCATTTTTTCTAGAGATAAGTAAATATTTCCTTTTCTACTAAATAGATACGAATGAAAATTATACATCTATTTTATTAAAATATGATCATGACCAATTGATAAATGTTGGGTTCAACTATTTATTATTCATATATGTTAATAACACTAAATCTTTTATATTATTGATAAACGGTTAAATACAAATATGATTTAAAACACACAAATATAAAAAGTCAAAAAGTTAATCTATTTTAATAAAACATGATCATTACCAATTGATTAATGTTAGGTCCAACTATTTATTATTCATGTATTATTCATATATATTAATAACACTAAATCTTTTATATTATTGATAAATGATTAAATACAAATATGATTAAAAACACAAATATAAATTCAAAATTTTTAATCTTATTTTATTAAAACATGATCATGCTATGTTGATATATGTTGTGTCCAAATTAAAACCGAATTTTAAAAACTGCATCTATACATATATTTTGTAACCAAACTGATTTTATGAAAATGATTTAAATTTTAATAACTGCATCTAAACCACTTTCAAAAACTTTTTTTATCTTCCTATTTTAAAAGATGATATCTATGACAATGAATATCCTATTTTATTGTTATATATCATTTTTAGTACACAAAAAGATATACCCATCCTTTTAAAGACGGGTCAGAATCTAGTCTATATTATTAAAAATGAAGTATCATTTAGAACTGTTTGAAAATATGAATAACACTATAAATAAATGCGTAAGTATGAAATAAGAATAACAATATTAAATACTTCATTTTGGTACTTTTTAATTTACAGATTCTGTCACTACATTTAAAATCTATTTAAAATAATCAATTACAATTCCAAATCTTATCTAACCACGCCGCGATCCATATCTTGACCGTTACTCATTTAAATTAAACCGGTATATTATTAGCAGCTATAACAAAATTATCCAATCGATCAAATGTTATTAAGTCAGACCGGTTTAATATACTACATTAAATTACGTCAAGTTATTCAATTTTGAAAATAATATTATATACAAATAAAAAAAATTATTATCAAACATCTACATAATTAAAACATATTCTACCCTAATGGTAATTTATAAAAAATAAAAGATATACATGAACATTTTTTATAAAACCAATTGTTTATAAATTTACGTGTAACATAAGTTAAATTAAACATTCACGCGGAGACGCGGTTCAAGTTCTAGTTCACATAAACTTGCGGAATTAAGATACTGAAAAACATCAACAGTATTTTTATTACCGAATTTTGATATGAGTATATTCTTGGTTGATCCTATCCAGCTACAATCGATCTCCCAATTTATCAATTTAGTCTTCAAAAAAGTTTGAGATGTACAAAAAATCATGTTCGAGCTCCGGCAACATGTCATTATTTAAAATCGTGAAAGTCAACAATCAATACTATAAAGAATTTCTAGTTGGAGTTAAAAATATATATATATTACTTTTTAAAATCTCCACACAAAAAGGTTTTAAACTTCTCTATATAAACCAACTTTCAAGAACCTCATTTCCACAACAAAGAAACACATACGAATCTTGTCTTACATTCATCAACCTTAGCAGCGTGATAAAAGACGAGCCGACAGACAAAATGATGAAGAAGGTCTTTATTCAGATCACTGTGGTTTGTCTTTTGTTGGCGATGATTGCCATGGTTTCAGCTCAGGATAGTGATCATGACCACCATGAAGGCGACGGCCACGACCACGCATCGGCACCTGGACCTTCGAAGCCAAACTCTGCCGTCATTGTTGCCGCTGATATGTTCACCGGCTTGGTTGCAACCACCGTGGCTTTGGTCGCTGGTTTCATATACTGAGTTTGAAACTCTTTATCTCGATTTTTAATGTTTGTGAGTTGTGACTAATTTTTCTTTTTATTGTTGTCACTTTTGTGTGTTGAAATTGTTAAATCTTTTCCTTTGTGTGTTGAAATTGTTAAAAAAAAAAACATTCCGGTGATATTCATGATGAATGTATAACAGTGTAACAACCTCTCCCATGAGATTCAGATTGACTCTGCAGAGCATCGACCCCAACTTCTCACATGTAAATCCTAAACTCTCCTTAGGTAGTTTGTTGATATGCTTGGCGTTCCGCAAATCCAAAATTTCATCTTTTAGTAATCCTTCCACATGACAAATTGTCATCAATTTATATGCAATTGAGCAATCTCAAGGAGGAGGTTGTTACAAACATGTGCAAATTATGATGGAACATGAGATCTAGTACATATAGTGGCCGATGCTATAGTTAATTAAACGTTAAAAATGCTTCTGCATGATAAAGTAACCGTGTTTGACATGAGCAAACAAAGCTTAGCTATATAAGATACAAAGTCTTGAAGAGCTCGCTATAATGAAGTTAACCTTATAATTTACACTCGAGGACATATCAAACCCTAAATGCAACCCCTGAATATGTGATGCAATACATAACTAATATGTTTTTTTTCCTTACATCGTTTAGATTCGGGTATTATGTTAACATTAGCATGGTCTACTAGTAAAAAAGTTAGACTACATGGTGACAAATGATCTAAAACCCCACGTAGAATGTTGTCATAATGCCAACAAAGTTATTAATTTGGGAACTGACCCAAAGAGAAATGTGTGTATTGTTATCAAACTATTGAAATCCAGTCCGTACGTACGTGCATATATTTTATTATGAATATATAGTTCTTTTGTAGACTACTAACGGCTATTATTAAAAATGATATTTGTTAAAACTAGCTAGCACGTATACTTGCTTATACATAAGTTCACGGAACTTATCAGTTTTTAATATCTTTTTAGTAATATTTACTAGAGTATAGTTGTCATATAATGATATTGAAAAGGTAGTGGAAACTAATGTTTATTATATGTTTTTCTTTTTTTTTTTATTAAAAAAACATATTGGAATATACTTTTCTTTCCTTTCTCTGAATCATTTCTTTTGTTTTTCCTACAGAATAACACATTTAATAAATAGCCAATTGACTTTCACTTCATTGCTCACCACCATGATTCATGAACTATATGTGACGCTTTCAAATCTAATTATTATTATTTTGTATCCAAAATATTTCCCAATTGAAGTACAACTATCTTTCCCATTTAAACTAATGTGAAATTGAGATATCATCAAGAATACTTTTCTTGATCTAGCCGGCAAACAAAATCAGATTACAGAAACTAAAAATGAATATATTAATACATCTAACATTTACAGCAAATAGTGTTTATAGTTCTCTCTATATAAACAATCTATAGAGCCAAAACACACACATCCTCGTTAAACAGTTCAAAAACAATTAGCAAAAAAAAAAAATGATGAAGAACATCTTTTTCAGATGACTTTGCCCTGTCTAGTGTTGGCATTGATAGCTGTGATGGTCTCGGCTCAATATGACAACAACAATGACTACTCAAAGACACCAAACTCTGCCGTCATTGCTGCCGCCGATATTTTCACTGGCTTGGCCGTAGCTACCGTGGCACTGGTGGCCAGTTTCATCTACTGAGTTGCCTAACTTGGTTTTAAAATGATATTTTGTGACTTTTACTGTTCATTTCCTTTTGTTTTGCATTCTTTTGATTGTTTTTTTTTTCATGTTATAAGAGGTTAAAATGTCTGGATGTTCTTACGTTAACTCAATTGTGGTTGTTTTGATGTAAAATCACAGCTAATAAACCTTGACATGGTATTAAATCTCATTAAGCATATGCAGATACATAAGATCAAAACATCCAAATCTAATCTCTCGACTAATTACCTAAACCAAATCATCAAAAACAATCATAGTAGTCTGGTCTGAGCAATCAAGCCGTCTGTAGTTATGTAACGTTAAGACAAACAAACACGCTGTAAAAATAAAACCAATCAAACCAATTCTAAATCTAACAAACGTTACAGAAGAAGATTGAAACCATAGCAAAATTCTCTTTCGATTTCATTTCCCAAAAACTCTTAACCAACCCACCTGACTGATTGAAAGTAAATCTCGTCCATTCAAAACATTTAGGGTCATGATGGTCCGGTCATTGAGCAGTAAAGACCCACTATTTGAATATTCTAGAGCTCAGCGTCTGTGTATTCTGCTTTTGGTACGGAAACGAAGGTCGTTGTTGTTCACCTGTGAGATCTTAAGAGTCAAAGAGATGTAGCCTAAAGCAGCTATGGCGTAGAACACTTTGTATGGAGCCAACTCTAGTCCGGAGACGAAGCAGTAGCAGCCTGCCAGGAGATAGATGTGATGGGGGCGAAGCTGGTGTCCTAAGACAGATGGGAAAGAGCGAAGGCTGCTTGCCTCGGGTCTCGAGTTCAGTATTCCGTGGAAGATCACGCCAATGCAGAGAGCTGAATCAGCAAACCAAGGGAAGCTCTGTCCTGTTCCAATACGCTACAAGAAGATTCCATTAAAACATCACTCAGCTATTGCCATATCTTAACAGCCATCGAGTAGCATGAAAAGAGTACCTGGAACCAAGCGGCAAGAGAGGGCACGAACATCATTGCTGCAAGAAGATCTAATATTAGTAAGCCGTGTCTGTGGTTGAAGATGTCAGCTTGTGTCTCAACAAATGACTTTTCAGACATGTCTACGGATAAGGGTTCTTGTCTCCCTGAGGTATGTCGAAAAGTTTTTCGCTCGGCTTCTACTTTCTGGTCGACTGGTTCTTTTCTTCTTGATGCCATCATGATACTTCAATGACACAAAAATATGTTGACCATTAGCAACTAATGCCTCTTATTAATATCTGATTCATGATTTTCTTTCTACTCATCTGAGTCTGCAAATTTCTGGATCAAATACTGTTATTTACAGGTAAACATATTGTTCTAAAAATCGGTTTAGGGTTTAGGGTCGACTAGATCGGACCTAAACGACACAGTTTCTTTATTTTTTACTTTCGGTCTAAGCGCTCAAACAATCGGTCTAGGCGCTCGCCTAGTCAATAATCCCATACAACGGCCTAACTATCACATATCGTTTGTGTAATTTGAAAAGACAGAAAGTTTGCTTACCAGCACATTGAGTTATGGCAGCAAAGGGCATGAGAGGCTAGGATTACAAAAAGACCCAAAGCAGGATGAACAAATGACACCAAGGTAACCGCTACTAGTGTTATAACAATTGTTGTGTTGAGCTTCAGAATTCGGATTGCCTGCTTCAAGAAAACAGAATATCACAAACTCATACTGATAATAAAACTTAGCCAAGAGAAGATGCTAAACAAAAAGCATATCTTTTTCATGTTATGCGAGAGAGAGAGAAGGAGCTTCTGAGTTCTAGCATGCAGTTAATATTATATGGGTTTAGGTAAAGGTTAGAAGCGAGAGAGACAACCTTTAAACAGACGAGACTGGAAGCAAGTATAGAAAACCAATGAAGAAAAGCAAGAGAATAGTTTCTTTCCAAAGCTTGGCACCTGCGACCCATTGACTCAGTTATTTCTGGACACAGTTTACACCAAACATAAGTGAAGAAAGCTATGTACTTACTTTGATTTAACAGCAGTGTGGATGAGGGCAGACGCTTGGAAGACAAACTTGGATACAATAACTAACACACTGATGAAGGCATTAGCCAACAAATAACAGATCAATGAGACAGCCGTGAAGCTTGCGAGGGGAGGAATTGATTGAGCCATTAGGAAGGAGAAGAACAAAGAGCTTAGAAGAGGGAAACCAGCTAGAAGCAGAAATGGAGATGGCATTTCTAAGTTGTACTCTACAGCAGAGAGCAATGATGGCACAGATTGTTTGTGGTCCCATTGATGAGCTTGCCGCATAAGGGTAAACAATATAACGGCAAATGATAAGCCAACTATCTGCAATATCAGATAACATGTGAAAAAGGTTATTCAGTTTGAAGAGGAAGTCTTGTTGTGCGATAAGTACATGATTAGTATACTGGGGATGCGTACATCTATGTTCAGGAGATTAGAGATAAAGCTACCTGAGGACTGTATAGAAGTACAAATCTGCCGGACACGGCAGGAGCAGAGACATGAACATTTGCGGTGTATGAGCAATGAGGATCAACCTGAAGAAAGACCATGGAAGGAAGAAAAAGAACATTTGAGTTTTCAGTTTCAGTGAGGATAACATAGACTAGCTTAGTGTAAGAGACTTCTGACCAGTAGCATAACAGTACTTTTCTCAGAACTCTGAGAACTCCAAAGAGCTGGTGAAGAATCAATAACTATAGTCTCACTGTAAAGATTCGGAAACACATGAAGTCCAGAAGCAGAATCCCAGGCAAGGGCAACAGGTGGGAAACAACGCAATTTGCAAAGCTCTGAAAATAGAACAATGTGTGGTAAATAAAATAATAAGAAAGAGCTAACAATGATACGAGACTGTAATTAATCTAACAGAACTGGATGTCTTAACAAATGCTGACGAGAAAATTAACAGACAAAACTATGAGCAAGAAACTATCAAAAGAAAGAACTGTAGGATTGAAGAGGGTGTTTTGAATACTTACTATCCTTTTCCAAGTCTCCAGTCTCGCCATCTGGTAAACCAAAAGTTTTAATTCCACATCCCGCAGTTTTCAGGGAAAGTGTTATGGGCAGTAGACCTAAGCTGATAGCAAACGATAGATTGTAAGCTAGAGGATGGTCCTCCTTCAAAAATAGTTCCTGCAAAAAAAGTAGTCCGCAGCTGAATCAATTAACCAACAGTTTCACTATCCTCATTTTAAAACACTGGAGATTCAAAGGAAGAGTGTGGCCATTTTAAGAATAATAACCTTTGTCCAGTAAGCGGATAAGAGCATTGATGGAGATGAGACCTCCATGGCCCCTTCTTCAGGGTTAAAGAACTGCCCTACTGCCATAGAAACCGCCACAGGAGGTTTACCGGAAAGTGCCTGTGCAAGAGAATGTCTCATTTCAGTTACACGGTTTTAGTCATTTGAAAGCTGCTGAAATTTCAAAGAAAGCAGTGGTATCAAGGTGAGTAATTACTTCGCGAGGCGCAACTGAGATAGTCAAGAATCTGAATCCGTGCATGTCTTCAGGCCCTAGCTTCAGCACTGCAGATGGGGGAGCTTGCTCGGTTTGACTCCCTGGCTCCGACTAGTAAACATAGACATAAAGGAAAAACTAGCTAATGAAAAAGTGAAGACAATGTGTGCATAGGAAATAACAGTCAAGACTGTATTACTGGAAACAAATCAAGCATTGTAGATACCTGTTTTGGGGCGGGACCTGCAGGAATGAGAACCATTTTTGACGTAACTTCCAGAACCTTTTCACAAACTGGTAAGTTTGAATCCGATTTCTCTTTCTCAGGCCATAGATGGAGTCTTACTCCAGAACAAGGCGCCAGATTTGTAACAAAGATAAAGTGGTTCTTTCCATTAGATCCCTATAGTACAGAAAATGTGTCATGGGAGATCAATACTGACATCTTAAGTTATATACAAGTCTTAAAATAGCATCCTTAAGTGAATCCTATCAGCACAGACCAATAATTCTATGTCCAACCAGCGCCTTCTTCCGTCCATAGCCAATATTGTAACAGTAGTTGTTTGTATGTACAGATCCCTATCGAGAGCATCATCCCTCCAATCCAGGCCACAGGTAGAAGTTTGCGATTCAGAACCTGGGAAGATAGACATGACAATGTTAAGAGAATACATGTACCCACAAGTGACAGGGACAATAAATGAACTGTCCTCATAATTATTCATTGCCTAAAAATTGTTTAATGATAGATGCCTCCAGCTTTGTACCCATGATCAGACAAGCTTATAACTTTTGTAGGAAATTTTGTACCCTTTCTTTGAGAACTTCTATTCAGAGAAAACAATATATGGCATAATTACCCTTTGAGGGCAACATGGGTAACTCATGAGAGACTTTCATGGGTGTCATTCCATTGAAACTTTGTGATAATGCGCTTTGAAGCATTCTGGTCAAAACCCAAAGTCTGTTTTGAGTATCAGAAAATGGCTGACTAGTTTTTGAGTCCACCAAACTAAGAAGCGTATGTGAAACCTGTGTGACATGCGAATATTAAAATCCATTGAACAGGTCATTTTCCAAACTACAAAATAGGGACTGTTTACCTACTTGAACAACCAGTTGGTTACACCAAAGAATCGCTTGATGTTCCATTGACAGCCACACATTTTTCATACTTGTACTACTTATCATAAAACCATGACTTGGAGGAACAATTCCATCAAGTGACTCTAACTTCGATCGCACCTGAGGCCACATTGAAAATCTTAAGCCTCAATAAGTCACTCTATCCCATCCTAATCGAACTAAAATGCAATCAAAGAAAGCACCACATCATAAAGAATGGCGCAAGAAACAGAGAGTAAACCAAAATACTGGTGGTTATTTTCAGACCTGATAGTCATTGAAGCCACCAGCAATGGATACAACAACAACTCCGGATAGTAATGGCTCAGACAAATAACTTCCCCCAGGGGATGTTTGAACTTCATACCCTTTTTTCCATTCTCGGTTCACCTTAGCAAAGTAATGCCCCAAGGACGGCTGCAATGCCAGAGGAGGTGATCTGGATGAAATTAAATACATAAAAACCTAAACCATGTTGCTTGGCGAGTATAACTTGTTAAGCCTGTACAAAACTTACTGGTGTGGACTTGAGAGTGTTAAAATGGTCTGCACAGCTGATTTCCGCAAACGAGGATGGACTGTAGCGGCTCGGGCAACAAAACCACCCATAGAATGCCCAACCAATATCACATCATGTGGTATGTTACTAGAGGCAGAGGCACCTTCCCTTTCTCTGGTATCATGAGACTCCTTATATTGATCTAGAATCTGAGGAAAACAAGTAGATAGGAATAAGGGATAAAATAGAGATATAATCACTCGGAAAGGAGACTTAAAGCAGTATGTTCTGTTATCTTCAGATTACTTAAGCTTGATGAAACCTGTGAAAACAAGTTCCCACATGTGAGATCATCTTTATGCTCAGCAGTTAACAGTTGAAAACTTGAAATAACATGGTTATGTGGTTTTACTTGAGAAAGTCATGAAGAGAATGAAGCAAAACTATCAAAAGTCCTACCCTATGAATGGCATATACTACATATTCAGTGTGCTCCTCAAGTATGCGACCATCCATTGCAGAATGTTCACCTTCAAGATCCACAGCAAACCAATCTAGCCTGTTACTGTACTGACTAGGCAAATCATATTCTACAGACTCTGTATCTGCTCCTTCTCCACGGAATAGAGAAGCTTCCTGGTAGAATGTGCGCTCAAATGGGCCTCCCTGGTATGCTCTATCAGATTCTGCTGCCACAGACCTGACCTGTATGAAAAAAAACATAAGAAACAATGCCTAAAAGGAGACTGGCATATGAAACCTGGAGATAAGTTCCCAGCAGAAGTAAGACATTTCACATTATTCTGGAGTCAGGAAACTATTGGCTCCACATGCAAAGCTCCTAGTTAAAGAATCCTCAACTTTGGCATAATAATTTTTTTTCTAAAATATTACTAAATTGGTTGATTCTAGTTTTGAACACTCAAGAAAGAAAACGATCCTTGCCTGCTTATAGCTACCAGCATTGCCTGGAATGAAAAGAACTGGAACTCCGCTAAGTTTATCAAGGTGTTCCTTAAAATCAATCTTCCTCCATCCTTCATGGTAAAGATAGAGTCCATATCTCTCAGGAGGAGTTGCACCGTCCGTCATAGAGATAGGAATGTAAGTAGGATACATGTAAGTCATAGTACAACCATTCTTTACAGGTTTTAGCAGATAAACCAAAGCCGAAAGCCCAATCCATGCAGCTAAAATCACAACGCCAACTACCCTCAGCCTCGGTCGAACACCTTGACTGCTCATAGCAAATCTTACACCACGCATTGCAACCTTATGCTTAAAAGCATTTAAAAGCATGCCAGCTCCCTTCCAAAAACCACATAGCCATATTAAGATTTAAGAAAATAAAAATGAACATTCAAAATAAGAATTGAAAAAAAAAACAGAGAACCAAACAGAACATGTAGCTACTAAAACGAGTATGGTCATGATATCAGACAAGTGAAAACGCGTAAAAAGTGTGACTACACCAAAAAGTTTCCACTAAACAGACATTATTACAAAACTTAAATCTCAAATCGGTAGAGTTTCAATGTGCAGTAACATATTAGTCAAATGAAACTAGACAGAACATGTAGCTACTAAAACGAGGGTGGTCTTGATTCAGACAAGTGAAAACGCATAAAAAGTGTGACTACACCAAAAAGTTTCCACTAAACAGACATTATCACAAAACTTAAATCTCAAATCGGTAGAGTTTCAATGTGCAGTAACATGTTAGTCAAATGAAACTAGACAGAACATGTAGTTACAAAAACGAGTATGGTCTTGATTCAGACAAGAGAAGAACCCATAAACAGTAAAGTTTGGGACCAAAACTATCTTAGATCTCAAATCGATACAGTTTCAATGTGCAGTAACATGTTAGTCAAATGAAACTTGCTTAAAATAGTAACAGCAATGAAGCAGAAAGAGTAATAAATAGCACATCAGACGACATAAAGGCCCAAAAAGGAAACATTTTTATAAATGGATCTCGCCATTAATGTGAACCCATGAGCTTAATTCAGTAAATAACGATAAAGCTTATTTGCCTATAATCCGTGAGAGTGTGATGAATAATCATTGATCCATGAGTGAGAACTAACCAGGTCAAGAAGAAACGACGAGAAGTCCGGTGAAAAATTGAACCGTCGGTTAAGATGGGATTGAAGCACGGTGCGACGGAGGTCAGCTTCTTCTCCTCGAATCGAGGGGGGGGGGGGGGACGAACAAAACCGAGATCTCTGAGCTAACCGGGTTTGTTTTCGGATAATTGATTACGAGTCGGGTTAAACCTTAATTAGTGGGCCGTATTTGGACTATGGGCCTAACTTTACCACCTGTTATACAGACTGGTCATCTTTATATATATACTAGATCCTCGGTGTATTTTTTGTTTTAAATTCTTTTGAAAATTTTGATTTTTATATTTATGTTTTAATCATATTTATATTTAATCATTTATCAATAATGTTAAAAATTTAGTGTTATTAATATATATAAATAATGCATGAATAATAAAAAGTTGGAACCAACATTTATCAATTGATCATGATCTTGTTTTAATAAAATAGATTACCCCATGCCCTAACTCATCAGTTCAAACCTCTCAATCATGTGTAAACAACTTATATCGACACCAGGATATTAACAGTTCCACACAATATTTCATATTCGTCCTAATTACATATATTTTAAATATATAAACTTATTTACCTTCATTTTCAACCCAAAGCCACATATACAAAGATTTAGCTTGATTTTAATGGTTTACAATCTAAACCGATATTAAACCAATTAAATTGATATCAAACCAATTGATATCGAACTAGAATTAAAACCCGTCTCGACCTGATATCCAAATAGTACTCGGCCCAACTCTTTAATAGGATGTTAGGTCACGTCTATTTGTATATCAGACCAAGTCAAGTTTTAATTTCAATTTTATACCAATGGTTTGATACCGTTTTAAATTTTAGTTTTTGTCATTAAAAGAGCGTCAAGGAATATAATGATCAAAAATTAGTTTCATTACAGAAATAAATGACCATTTTACCTTTTTCCTTATAGACAAATATTAAAATTGAAAATAAGTTTTTTATATTTTTTTTTGTTTTTCAAATATTTATTTTCAATTCTTTTTTGCAATTTTTTAAAATTTGAAACTACTTTTTGAAACTATTTTTAAAATTTTTATTTTGAAACTTTTAATATTTGTTTACATTTAAAAAAAATAAACCTTATTTTTAACTCTAAATCCTAAGTCTAAATTAATTAAATCTAGAAGTATAAATGTAAATTTACCCTTTAATGAAATAATTTTTGATTATTTTATTTTTGGGAATTTTTGGTGAAAATAAACTAAAAGAGACATCCTAAGGAGTTTCTCAATGTTAATTATGGCTTGACACAAAAAAAGTTATTCTCTTTTCATTTTGGTTAATTAAAGAGGAGCACAGTTCGAAATGCACAGACTACAAATAAATAAACTTATTTAAATGTTTTATGCAGAAAATCCAAGACAACTTAAATTATTAATATTTTATATGATTTGTCCAAATTAGCTGATATTTTACTTAAACTATTCGAAACTATTAAAAAATTAATCAACTTAGAATGTTCAAAACAAAGGAAAAGGAAAGATAAATATCTTAGCGAAACAAAACTGAATGTGACAAATATACCATATAAATATTTTTGTGAACTTTGAATGTAACCAATATTGTATCAGCATGAGAGTAACGACATGTAAGCGACACCAAAACGTATCTTATACTAATTAAGTTTTGTATTGCGACTTATGTATAAGTTTTGTATTGCGACTTATGTATAAGTTTTGTATTGCGACTTATGTATAAGTTTTGTATTGCGACTTATGTGTAAGTTTTGTATTGCGATTTACGTATCTGACTTTTGCAAAATAAAATATGTTAATTTTTAAATATTAATATTAAATTCAAAATTTTTGGAGATTATTATTTAATTATATGTTTTGAATAAAACAGGTGTCATAGTACTATTAGGAAGAGGAGCGTTACGAATAAAGCTAGTAAAGATAGTAAGAGCATGCATAGGCTGGTAGACAGCCACATGATGGCCTGAGTTTTGTGAGGGTACAAAATGGACTATAGTACTAGTGTGATAGAGTTATAAATGTATATTTTTATGAGGAGAATGTGGGGTGCATCATCGCATTTGATTGTAGTTGTTTATTGCACTAGACATATTGTTTGTTCTGTGTGGTGTAATAGATACCATGTTTGTTTCATACTAGAATTAGGTCTACATAGTTGTATTGCTGTGTACTGGATCAGTGGTCGCGGTTTAGCATTTCATACTTTGCTGAATGATTCTTATGTTATTTAATCTTTCTTTTTCGTTCTTTCAGGTGAGACCGATGAACATGAGTGGTCATATTTGATTGGTGTTGCTATTGGGCTTTTGAGCCTTTGGACTTTTGGGTTTCTGTTATATTTCATAATTCCAACTTTTGGTTTTATGTAATTATCGTTATTACGGATGTTATGTATTGGATGTTATGTATTGGGTTTTTGTATTGCAATTTATGTATTTGACTTTGTAAAATAAAATAAATTGACTTTTAAGTACTAATATTAAATTTGATATTTTGGGAGATTATTATTTAATTACATGTTTAGAATAAAATGGGTGTCATAGTACTACTAGTGAGAGGTGTGTTACAAATAAAGCTAGTAAAGATAGTAAGAGCATGTATTGGACTTTCAGTTATATGCTATTATTATTCTCACAAATGTTACATATTGGTTTTTTGTATTACGATCTATGTACTTGACATTTGTAAAATGAAATATGTTGACTTTTGAGTATTAATATTAAATTCGAGATTTTATTATTTAATTATATATGTTTCGAAAAACAAGTCTCTCAGTCGTCAAAACTAGGGAGAGGAGTGTTACGAATAAAGCTAGTAAAGATAGTAAGAGCACGTATAGGCTGGTCGATAGCCACATGATGGCCTGCTGCTCTCACGGTTGCAAACGTAAAATTTCCTTTATAATCCTCTGTGAACCCTCCCACCTCTCCTCCAGATAACCATTGACGCCACGAGTCCTCAACCGTTAGATTCATATTCTTGATCACTTGAATGGTTCCGGTGACTGGAATCGCCAAGTCCAAGTCTCCACTGTACACAGTGACTCGAACGCCCTGACCCATTATCTCGTGGAGGATATGAACCATTGTGACGTATTGATTCTCTTTGTCCCAATTAACTTGTAAGGAACGGTTGCACGGCTCCCACTCGTATGGTAGTGTCTTGGCCTTGACATGTATCGCTTTCTGAACTGTTTCATTGTTAAGATAAGCCTCGACGTAGTAATTACTGCATGGATCATACACCATTACAGTGGTGCCTTTGTTGGGTTCACTAGTCAATGTCTCGTTTATGCATAGTGGAGCGAGTATGTTGTACACGTCCAGGTTGTCCGTTTGACTTTCTAGTTTCCACGTCGCATTGTGACATGCTAAATAAGACGAAGCGGGTGCTGGGCACAGGTAAGAGAAACATTAACATTAATCAAAAAAAATAAAAACATTAGTTCTTGTCCCTAAATTTTTAGAGATAATTTACATACATACTCCCTCCGTTTCGATTTAATTATCGTTATAGAGTAAAATTTTCATTTCAAAATAAATATCGTTTTATAATTTCGATGCAGAATTTATTAAATTTATATGTTATTCTATATTTCTATTTGTTGAAATGTGATTAGATTTATAAGTAATAATGTTTTTATTTTGAAAATATGCAAAATTAAATGTTTTCTTAAACCTAAAACAAAAACTAAAATGAAATAGAGATAATAATTTCCCAAAAATTCAGGACGTACCTTGTCCGCAAGTAAGGACGTCGTCTACATATTTTTGTGGAAGGATAGCATGAGACACCAAGAATGGTTTCTCACTCTTTATCTCAACCGTTCGGTCAAGAGCTGGATTACCAAGCAAAAGGCCTCGTAGGTTGATGAAGGTTTGGTTGTTACGTTGAAGGATGATCTGGGCAAGTTGGGGACCATAGTGACCGGCGTAACTCTGACCCGCGATGTAAAACTCTTTTGCTTTATACTCGGGAAACCTTTCGAGCCAGTTCAACAAGAACATGTAGTTATCCTCTGCTGTCTTCTTGTCTGATGGGTCATTCATATCCTCTGGAGTATCCGTGTACGAGAATCCTACTCCTGCTGGAGATTCTAAGTACAACATGTTCGCCTCTGCACATCCATACGTAAAATAAAATACTTAAGAGACCAAGTTAAACATGGCCTTATATAATACTAATAATAGCTAGGTTTTGTAAGAAAAGATAAGGTACCATTGTTAAATGCATAAGGATTAAGAAAAAGACTTTTGCCGTCGCTGTGTACTCGGAAGGGTCCTTGCTCCTTCATTGCCCCACCTCCTAGAGATGAGCATCCAGGTCCTAAAATTTGGTTTTGAATGTATGAGTTTTTATGCAAAAAGATCATGCATACAACATTTTACTTGTTAATTAACTTAATTATCAATGACTAGGGAAAAGTACATATGTTTAAAACATCATCTGCATGAAAAGACATTATTTTCATGTTTTAAAAATGGTAAAATGCTCCCCAGCGAGGGAATGTTAAATCATCGGAGGCCACGCGTTAGGGATATCTAACTATAGGCGAATTCGAACTCAGTTCGCTTAGCGACGCTATAACGCCATGCTACCACCCGACCACTAACACGTGGTCTTATTTTCATGTTTTAGGAAGTTTTTAATCATAAAATACAATATTTGTTGTAATAAAAAGAGTCTGTAGAGATATAGATCACAAGAGTATTTTAAGAGTAATGTAAAAAGGTTACCTCCGTTGAGCCAGAGCACAAGAGGAGCAGAGTCGCTGGCTTTGTTAGCTTCCACAAAATAATAGTAAAGAAACCGTCCGGTTGTTTCGTTTACGGCCACATAACCACCGTATTGTCTGAAACTAACGGGAGGTTGTCCGGGGAGGCTTTTGATTAGATCTTTCTCCTTCAGCTCTTGTTGGTTTCTCCCATTCACATGGCTCCTACAATGGATTTGTGATGCCAGAGACAAGAATAAGAAAGCGTAAGCAGTCACGGACCATACTTGGGCTTTTCCCATTCAATATCTCTCGATCTTTTGAGGTGGGAGATGGTTTTAGATGAAAAAGAGAGATGAAAGATCTGAAAAACTTGATGACTACATCTTATAGGTTTGTGTTTTTGTTTTTGACAACCATTTTAGTTATATACGAGAAGTTTATAAAAGATCTGTTTACAAAAAAAAGTTTCTGCTGGTTAGAGTAACAACTTTCTGTTTTTATTTTTTTATTGAGGTACTATGTGTTTCTTTTGGGATAAAAAGCTATTAGGTGTTTGTTAGCGATTTTGCTGAGAGTAATTTTACAACAACATATATTTTATGTTTTCAATGTTATATAACTTTGAATAATACTTAAAAATATTGAAATTTTAACCTTTAATCATAAATTGTTTGATAATCAAAAATTTTAGTATATACTTTTAGGAAAGTTGTGATATTTAAAGTAGTTCAACATTTTTTTACATGGAAGCAATATTATAATTAGTTCAACCAATCTGGTTATAAAATATCTTTTCTTTTAAATTAACAGCGTGATAAAGATGAAAGTACCTTAACTTTTAAGGGAGGAAAACAGAAAATGTTTTTATGTAGTTTCAAAACCATGGTCGAAAGCTTCTATAACTCTGATATCGTTTTTGCTGATTTGGTTTATTTATGCTTAAATAATTACATTTTACTTTTAGATATGAATAATAATTAAAGAAAAGTGTTCTAAAATACGGTTTCGGTGTCCGCCTAAGCAGCCTTTAGACGTTATACGGTAGCCAACCGTAGTGTTTTCCAATTATGCAATATTTATTGCGGATTTATATAATTCAGACGCATAATAGCGTTTAAGCGAACATTAATCAATATACGCAGACATCTAGACGGATTTAAGCATTAATTTTCAAAAAAAAAAATAACTATTGATATTATTATATATTTTGTTAATGCTATTATTTATATTACTTTTACTTATTTCATGTATTTATACGATTGTAGATAATATTTTAGTTGTTTGCAAAATCATTTTAAATTCATCGGTTTTATATATTTAAAATGTTTTTATTTTTTATAATTTGAAACCATATATACATATGTAAAACTATAACTCTATACTTATACATACAAATTTTATTAAAGATATATTTATGCTCAGTTTTCTAAAACTAATGTATATATATATTAAACTTATATTTATATTTTATATAAAAGAGTATATTTGTAGATGTCTTGTTTAAGCGTCCGCGTATACAGCTAAGCGTTATATATTTAGTAAATCGGCCATAACTTTCTAACGGTCGTGAATCTTATGCATGCAAAATCACTATAATGTTCTTCTTGTTGAGACAAAGTCGTAGCCGCCGACCGGTCGCAATCAAAGCCTGAATAAAACCACATGTGTCTCCGGAAAAGTTGTCGTCCGCGCACGTATCATCCACACGCCCCCGCCAAAGATCACCACCGTTAGCTGCCGCCATTAGCCGATAAACCATCACCCTTCATTAATTTAGTTTTATTTTACAAAACAAAAATGTCTAATCTAGTATTTTGGTTTAACTTTAGCTTCTACCAAAAAATATATATTTAATTTTGAACTTTATGAAATATGATTCTTGTGTGATGTGTTAGATGTACATGACTGGTTGAAATTTCAGAGTCCTACTTAAGAGAAAATCCTTAAATTCCAACCTTATTCAGTGTAATATACTAATATGGTAGAAAACTGAACACGGTTTAGGACTGCAAAGATCAAACAACTCTAAATCGATATGTATACAGCTCAATTTTGTGGATCTGCCTTTGGTTTGGTTTGGTTTTCCAAAAACTTGGATGTTTTTGGTATGATGATAAAACAAAAAGCAGGAACACCTGGTCAAAAGAACGTATAATATATAGTTTTAATATACGGGAAATACCCCGTGACAACAAAAGCTTTTGAGAGTCTTGACTCGAAGACCCATCTCACAGAACACTTCTCTAAACTAACTCTACTCACAGTGAAAAAAAGGAACCACACGGCCTCCCTAGTATGAGAACTCGTGACCACGGAGAGAGATATACTTCTTAACCCAGATGGAAATATCTTCTGCACAAGCCTGAGCCTGTGGAGTCCTAAGAAGCATGTCGAGTGTTGCAAACTCGTGAACCGCGTCTTTATACTCCAGCACAGGAGCATCTACGTTGACTTTCCTTAGCTCTTCTGAGTAAGCGATGGCTCGGTCTCTCATCCAGTCATGCTCTGCTACAATGGTTAGTGTCGGTGGCATGAACTTGAGCGGTGGGCCCCGGTCTGGAACGAGTGGGTTAGCTGCCGGGTGGTCCAAACTGAACTCTTCTTCTGGTAAGAAAAGCTTCCAAGCGAGAATGCACATGGGTTTGTCGTAGAAGTAGGAGTTTGCTTGTTTGATCTCGGATTGTGTGGGAACGCTACCGATGAAGAACGGGTACATTAAGACTTGAGCCACGACCTTGACTGGGTCTAGGTTTTGACCAGCTTCAATGGCTTTGCGGGATACGTAGTCTGCTATGTTGGCACCACAGCTCACACCAAGAAGCACACATCTGAAGTGTCAAATTTTTTCGAGAAGTCACAGAACTCAGTAAGATTGTTTTTTTTTTTCACCTGAATCACATGAAAGCAACCATCTACAGACACTTATAAAACCACAAACAGAAATTATTTGCTCTGAACACTCTTGCTTGGATCTAATTTCCATATCCTTAAAAGTTCTTAAGAATCCAGAGAATATTTACGGAGAGAAAAGTCATTGAATATGTGAAATCAGCGTTCACTAAGATAAAATAGATGTAGCATATGACATGAATCCGTAAGTAGATGTTTTTTCCATCAAAAAACAAGCTTGCTAACTCATTTCTAAGAAGGTTCCAGGAACTTAAAGGATCGAACTTTACATATTGATCATAATGTACTAGGCCAAATTGATCAATCAATGAAGACCAATTCAAAGCCATATATCATGATGAACAAGAGGATAAGCACCATAAATCCCCAAAGGAAGCAAATGTCTTTTGACAATTTCAAGACATGGTAAGGACCTATAAAGACTATTGAGGTGAGACAATGGAGCTAAACTCAGCACCAAGACCAAGAAACAACAATCACCTACTTCCACAAGTAAATCACAGAACAAAGATCATAAAGGACATTGCATAGCAACAGAACTAACCTTAAAGGTTAGATTTTTAGCTAAAGAAAACCATTATAAACAAGCACACAATCACATACAACACTTACTGAGAGCTAAGTACACTATCTACACAACAATCCAACCTCCTATAATCTCATAAACAATGCAAATGTGAAGACTTTGACTTTACCTAGAAGGATCAGCATGAGAAGCAAGCCAAGGCTCCACCAAGGAAGCACCAAAAGCATCAACAACATGCTTACTAACCTCCAACTTCTTCACCTCTCCTCCACCTCTCCGCGAACCACCACCACCACACATAGACTTATTACACTCCGCAAGATTCGCCTGCTTCCCCAACCACTGCAACACCTTAAACCCATCCTCACACGCCGCGGGGTACCTATTCTCCGGCGCAAGCCTGTACCCAACGGCCAAAACAATAACATCACAATGCTTCGCCATCCTCCTACAAAAGAAATCATTCGCCACCGAGTCGTTACTCCCACTCACCCACCCACCGCCGTGAAACTGCAACATCACCGGAAGCTTCCTACATTTCCCACCAGACGACGGCGCGTACCCTCTGTACACGTCGGAGGAGGATGAGGCGATGGTGTAGACGTTACTGCTTCTTCTAGATTCCGTCTTGTGAGAGGACGACGACAACGAGTTAGACGAGCCGTGACTGTTTCTCCTAACGAGAAGATCCGATCCGGCGAGGTTGTTGAGGCTTCGCGCCTTGCCGGCGGCGGGGGAGTGAGGCGGACTCGGGGAGGAAGATGCGTACGGAGAGGGAAGTTAAGGGATCGATGTGGATGTCTTTGGTGGCGACGCCGTCGGTGAATAATGGATTCGGAGGGGAGACGGATTCTTCGGGTCGGGTCGTGACGCCGAATGGATCCGAGGAGGATGAGTCATCGGAAGATTGGATCCGGTTTTGTAAACGGTGTTTAAGAAGGAACTTGAAGAAGACACTGTAGAGCTTCACACCCACGCTCGGCATTTTCTCGAATTTTGAATCTCTCCCTTATTGAGAGGTTACTGAGATTAGGGATCCATGGAGATTAGGGTTTGTTGAGAGACTGAAGATTGCTTTGGTTGAGGTGAAAGAAAGATGAGAGTGATGGAGACAAAGAAGGTTAGACAAAACTATAAAATTAAATTAAAAAAGCAAACAAGCTTAAGGTGGGAAGAGACACTCTGTGAGATTATTAAAAATAGTTTTTAACTTTAAAAAAGGTCATATTTTATTGCATTTTTAAGGTTTTTTTCTTTCTTTCTTTTGTACGGTCGTTGTTCATTTATTTCAGGTTGTAAGAAAAGTTAAATTATATGGGCCTTAGTAAGATAAAATTAAATTCGATGGGCCTATTGATAACAGCGGGTTTAGGTGATATCACTTTCATGATATTGTTGATTAACGTTAGCTCGGCAAGAAGTTAAGGATGATGGTGAATTCCTGTCTGAAGCATAGGCCAGTTAAACGAACGCTTAAGACATCATAATTTTAATTGATACTTTTAATTATATATAGTGTACAATAAAAAATTTACATGCATAATAAAGATCTAAAATTTTAAGTGCGCTTAAGACGTTAAAAAAATGAAAATGTAAGATCGACACTGTGAATAATAGTTTTTTTGTAAAGCAAATACAAATGGTACAACATGGCTAAGATTGACAATAAGATTTTGTATCTTATCCTCATCATTATCTCAAGCAAAGTAAGCAGCATAACTATCATTTGTATTTGCTTTACAGGGAAACTCTTCTGCATTTGTTTTCAAATATATTATCACCAGTATTTGCACTTGTATTTATATATTAAAAACTGATGCCAAATAACTAGACTTGTCATTACTGCTGACATGTTAGAGATTGCCAAATTAGTAACACTATCTTAGTAAAATGCAAAGTAAAAACCTTCAATAATTTTTTTTAAAAAGAGCTAGAAAGAGTGGTGCTTACAAAAATCTAGATTTTTGGTCAATTAATAAATTACATTGGTTAAATTAGCCGGATTATCTAGCGAGCAATTCTCACAAAAAACATTTAAAACTTTATCAAAAAATAACATCAAATTAGCTTTCATTTTAAATCATAACTAGATTCTAATCCTCGCTTTAAAAATGCGGAAATGTCTTTTAACAATATCTAATTTAATAAAAGGAAATATATAAGATATTGATATATATGATAGTATTATATAATTTTATTGATGCATATTTGTATTAAATATAGAACATATATTTACATGTTATCATGTAAGAAATGTAGTTGCTGGGTAAAGTTTGTCTCTTAAAGATTATCATTTCAGCATGTGTGATTGCTAGATAAGTTTACTGACAGCCCCTTTGAGAATCTGTTATGCAGATGTTTATACTAACTTGTACAACTGTGTCTGTTCAGTTCTGGATTAAGTCACTGCATACTACATCTGTCTTTACATGTTCCTCCAATTCTAAAACTTACTTATGCTTTAGATTCTTAAAAAGTTTTTTTATGTGTCTTGACGATTGCTTAAGGCCGTGTCCCTAACACGGTGAATCTTGTAACTATGTTTTTTGCAGCTGAGTGTATCAGGTTGTCATATACTAAACACAACAGGAATGTTATCCATTTTGAGGGACTTAAAATCCTCAAACCGACTTGGAGTCAAAAGCCTTATCACCGGTGGGGCATTATATTTCACATCAGAGCAATTTAAGAGCTCAACTTATTACTTGGAGTAGATGTAATAGTAACTACTGAGAAATAGGTATGGCTGAGCACTTACCAAATGGTTTCGTGGTGTAGTTGGTTATCACGTCAGTCTAACACACTGAAGGTCTCCGGTTCGAACCCGAGCGAAGCCAGTGCTAGTTTTTTTTAGCATGGTAATAAAACACAAGAATACATCATCTTTGTCCCAAATAAATGGTCCCTGTCTTGAATAATCTGCTTTCATTAACCACGTGCAGTGGTCCAGTGGTAGTTGAACAATCTCGCTCCCTTCCCCTCCTCCCCTTGTGGGAGGTCCTGGGTTCGAGGGCTACCGCTGGCGGGTGATTATCTTGAGGGCCTTTGGCCCAATACGGAGAAGCCCAGCTGCGCGTGGCCACTGGGGTTATTACATGAGGCTCCCCAGCTCTCCTGGATGCCTTCGGCGGGCTCCGACCGGCTCCTTAGTGGGTCAGATTGTCGGACGGTCATTAGGCGCTAGTCGGATCCTCCTCGGGGGCATTCGGATACCAGGGTCATCAAAAAAAAATAATCTGCTTTCATTTTCAAAGTGGATCAATCTTATCAATCCACTCCTGCTTGGGCATTCCCCTGTAATAAGAGCCCATGATTTTCAGTCTCAAAGGAAGTCTAATAGCAACACTGCAAACTCTTCTTGCAAGATCCTCATAACCATCTTTTGGGGAACTTTTGACCAAAAGCACCCATACAAAAGATCTGCAAATGACCAAACCATGGACCTACTTTCATTATTGCATCTAACTATACTGATCTGTGGACGTTATCAATAACCACAAGCACTTTCTTGCGTTTCAGCTTCTCCCTTTCAACTTTTAGGTTATCATTCTGGTATGCTAGTAGAGACATAAACTCCGCATCAGAAGGAGCTGGTCTTGTGTAGAGTGCGTTGATATATAGAGACTCACGTTGAATCTTTGAGAGAGTTGTTTAAACAAAAAAAATTAGTAATTGTGCTCTTACCAATCCCAGGAAGAGTCCAAATACTTATCATCCTCACTTCATCCGAATCTAGGTATAACAATCGTCTCATCTCTTCCATATGAGATCCCATTCCAACTAAGTCATACCATGATGACATCATTGTAGACACGTTGAAGCATTAGCCTTGACGTAGCCCTGTAAATGGACTTTTGAATAATAAAAGTCTTCGTGACTTTCTAATATTAGAAGTTCCTGGTGTTCCACATGATTTTAGTATTATTATTTTTTATAATAATATTGATAAATTAGATTTGTTGATCAAAATCAAAAAATATTTTAGACTGGTCTATAATAAAAAGATATCATTAGATTTTATTAGATTTTATTATATTATATTAATCATTTTAACACATGCATTTCATAATTATAAAAAATACAAATTAAAAAGTGAAACTATAATATATGAGTTATATATATATATTATTTTATGTCGAATTCAGAAAATAAAAAGTGAAAAAGATTCTATTATACTAAAGATTAGATCAAAAATATTTAAAATCTATCATAATCCTAATTTCTACTTAATTTATAAAATTCAAATAATATTATCAAAATTTAAATTAATAATTCCTTAATCAAATCATAAAAATATGACAAATAGGTAAAACTATCTAAAATCATGGAAAATATGACAAGTACGCAAATTCACTTCTCAAAAAATAATATATATAGATCTAGAAATATAAGTTACCACTCGTGAATTCTGCTCCGCTTGATCCGTGCGGGGCAGATATAGATTAACCTATTAAAATTTTTGAATTACGAATGTTGATGTGGATTGGTACAAATCAGTTGAATATGAATCGCGGGCGTTTGCCAATCCACAAATTTCTTTTTATTATTATTTTAGTAAAAATATATAAAATATTATACATATTTATATAATTTAATTATATATTATTTTAATATTCTAAAATATATATATGTATATAATTAAAATAATTATTGAAAAATTGTCTAAACTAACATTTTTAGTACCCTTTTTCATCTTTACTTTAACCATATTTATCATTAATTTTTAAGAGGTCAATAAATACTTATAACCATAAGATTGACTAACCTAGACTTAGGGTTTAGATATGAATGATGAAGTTTTGGAGCGTAGGGTTTAGAATATAAAAATATAAATAAATACTTAAAATTAAAATAAAAATAATTAAAAAGTTTGTGAGATAATTTTTGAATTTCAAAAAAAAATTAGAAAAGAAAATTCAAAAATTAATTTTTTAAAAAATATAAAAAGTTCAAATTTGAAAACTTAAAAAATTATTTTTTATTTAAATAATTATTTATATTTATAAATCAAGGGTATAAATATTTTTTGGCTCTTTAATAAAACCTCATAGTTAGGTATTTTGAAAATATTTAGAGATTCATGGTACCAAATAAAAAGTAAAAGTAAAATTCCACTATAATTGTTTTTAATATAATAATATTAACTGCGGGTCAGGCGGGCTATCGTGGATTTTGACAAAACCAAAGTCAATTTAAAACTTTTTATTTACGAGTTATATGGGTCAAATTTTTAAATCACAAAATGATTCAATCCACAGAAGGGAAAGTTGGGTTAAGATGAGTTAACCCGCAAATCCTACACTAACTATGAAAGTAACACTAATAATCTTCATGGTTAGTTTTAATTTTGATCTTTAAAATAACATTAGATTTATTTATATTTTTAGCAAAAAAACATAAAAATATATTAAAAAGAATTACAGTTTTTCTCTATTATAAAAAGCCCTAAGTCCATTTCATTAATAATAAATTAATTTAACTGTAAATTTAAATTTTACTTTTAGTTACAACAGAGTATGTTGAAAAAAAAATCTAACAAAATCTAACTAATTTTTGAATATTTTAAATTGATAGATTAATTAATTTCATAATTAGTAATATAATATTACTATAAATTAATGTTAAATAGAATTTTATTATTAAACAAAAATTAAATTCTATGCTATTTTATAAACTTTACAATTATAGTCTATATTATACTAAAATAGAAGTAATATATGAATTAAATATGAAAATATATCAAATTTGTAAATTAATATATATATATAAATAATACTTTCATTTAAATAAATAAAAAATATCATTCAACATTTAAAAGTATTAAATTATGCTATAATTTTATATAAAAATATTGACAATATATATTAATCTTTTATATCTACAACTATATATTATCTATTTATTTATTTTTAAAATGACAACAACATATTATCTAAAATGATTTGATACAAAGTATAATAGTATATACTAACATTTATTGAGTGTTATTTAAAAATATGTTATTTGAAAGCTTTGAAATTATAAAAATTCATTAAAAATACTAATGAGAAATAAATCATAACTATAAATTCAATTATTTTAATTGATAACAAAACATGTTTAGAAAAATATAAAAAAATTCAAAAAATCATCTTTTAAATTAAATAACTCATTAGTTTAGTAACAAAAAAACAAAAGTTATATAATTTTCCAAGCTCAAAAATTGTTGTGTAATTTCTAATTTTTTTTTCACCAAATATACAATTTCAAAAATAATTTTTACAAACTCAAATGATCATATTTCAAAATTTACAAAAGAGAATATCGTAAATGTTAAAGTATATCTTTAAACACAACATGAAAATATAAATTATCATAAGTAAATATTATTTATATAGTATAGTTAAATAAATTATTAAAGTGTATTGTATGTAAACTGTAGAAATTATAAAAAATATTTCAAAAATGATTCTATATTTGATTATTTCATATTATAAATTTATTATACTGAATTTTTAAAAAATATTAGTATTTAACAATAATTAATAAAAAATAAAAATGTATAAAACAAATTATTATATATTAATAATGTTGAAGAGAAACTTAACCAATAAATAATAGAGTTATATAATATATAACACTAAAATATAAATCACATATTTAAATTATTTATTTTAATATTAAAATTATTTATAAAATATAAATTTATCGCACAAAAAATCTAATTTATTCATTTATAATAGCCACATGGTAAAGGTTGACTTGACTGTTGACCAGGATACACATGGACCATACTGACTTATATTACAATATTATATGCATTTTACATGATTTGAATTATGATTCTTAACTGATCTAGACATGAAAAAAAAAACTAACCTAAACCGAATTAAGAAGATTTTAAATATTTATTTGGATCCAAATGTTTAAGACCCAAAAAAATTTAGATAAAAAAAACAATTTGAATACTCAAATACCAAACTTACTCTCTATTGTATTTTATATGTGTATTTTATAAAAGTTACATTAGTATGATTTAAAAATATATGGTAGATTTTCTTAGCTAATTCAATAAAACATATTTGTAGGATTTCAATAGTTTTTAATAATTCTTAATATTTTTTTACTATAATAATTTTTATTAAAATTAAGTTATAATTTTTCTTTAACATATAATAATATAATATTTATGTTAATATTAAAATTATTTTTAAAATAAAATTTTATCGCACGAAAAGTCTAATTTATTCATTTATAATAGCCATCTTGTAAAGGTTGACTGTTGACGATACAGATGGGCCATACTGACTTATATATTAACGCGTTAACGCGATTAAATGATTCTTTTCACATACGTGTAGTTTTGTATATTTAAGGCATCCTCTCCCCTACACTTTTTAATCAATCTCTACTATTCACCTTTTTCTTTTGATCAATCTCTGCTATTCACTTTTCCTACACTTTTTAATGATAAACTAAATCATCTCCTCTGCTCTATATTCTGGTAAAACTCTCCCCCTTTACTCATTTCTTCTTTTTGTTCATGTTTTATTTTATTTTTACTCTAGTTACTGTTTAGAGAAACTATTATTCTTACTCTAATTTCTGTTTAGAGAAAATATTATCTTAGATAAAATACCTTACTTTTGTCAGTTTCCCTCTACTTTATTGCTATATTTTTAGAGTATTTTAATTTGCTTGTGAGAGTACAGATTTGATTTGATTTCGCTAAGAATACAGAAGACATAATCGGTCAATAAAAACTTGTTCAGAGAATTTTTTTTTCTACACTTTTGAGTAATCAAAGATGTTAGTAGAATTTCTTCAGTCATTTATTTTTAAATGTCATTTTAGATTATGTATAAGCATTTAATTAATATATTTTAAAATAAAAATACTATTACTTATAATCTAACTATATTTTAATTAATAAAAATAAATTAGAAAATAAAGTTAATAAAGTCTGTTAGAAAATAAAGTTAATAAAGTCTGTATTAAAATTTTAATGATATTTATTTTATAACAAAAAAATATTTTACAACGATATTTAATATGAAATACAAAGAATAATAATTTTGTAAGAAAAATATTGTTGGCGAGTTTCTTTTTTCTTGAAAATTAACTGTTGGTGAATTACTTAGCAATTTTTTTTGTTGGAATTGGCTAAAATCTTATGAACACTCGAAACAGTTGCATATATATATATATATCTAAACTCAAAATATTTTGTAATAGAGCATCGTAGTTTCGTTAGACATGCAAACATAAAAACATTGATTTAAGTCCTCGAGAATTTTAGGATATTTTGCTTAAAGAAAATATTTTATAGGATATATATACACATAAACCAACAAGGTTACAAGAATATTTGAGGAAAAAGAAAAACAAGAACATTTTCTTGTATGAAGATGCCACATGAATTAAACCAGACCACAATTTAACAATAAAATACAATCCCTTTAGATTCTTTTTTTAGATTAATTCCCTTATCATAGGATGAAAAAGAGAGGATTGCTTATGCAAACTGCACCGCAGTTATTACCAATATTTTAATTGTTAGTATTGGATCATTTACTTTAGAGCAACCTCATAGTCTTTTTTTTTGGTTCAAAAAGTCATTATTTTTTTTGACGATGGACATGTTGAAACTGTAAGGGCATGTTTATTGCAGGGTTCTTAGGTGAGGTTTTTAACTTTTGTTAAGAGCCGTTTCTTAGTTTTTAACTAAAAAAAACTAAGAATCGGCTCTTAAATAAGAGTTTTAAGAACCGGTTCTTAGTCGTAAAGTAAAAAAAAAAAAAACGAAAAAACGAAAAATCAAAAGTTAAGAATCCCACCTAAGAACCCCGCATTGAACGTGGCCTTAGTTCCAATGGTGACACTCATTGAGTATCTCTGTAACTAAAGAAAAAATAGGAAAATAAGAAAAGGATAGGAAAGAGAGAAAAAAAAGTTCTCATATCACATATTTTCAGATTCTCTCAGTTTAGAAGTAGATTCCAACTTTTTCCGAAAATTTGATTTATTTAAATAGATAAGTTTTAATATTTTATTTATGGCATAACCCCAGGTTACAATTCCTTGGGATAAAGTCGCTCTAAGTCTCCTACAAAGACTAAATCAAGTGTAATCAAAAAGCCAAATTAGGAAAGAAACAAAGAGACGACCACAGTGAATCCAAAAGTCTTTTCTAATTGATACACAAATATAGTTTTTTTTTCTCGTGATAAAAAAATATTAATATAGGGTTTTATATCTACATATAAAAAATTAAGAGAAATAATATTTTTTCTGCACACGAAGACCAAGCTTATGCATTGTCAAGGACAGAAATTTCGTGCAAGACCCCAGAAAGATATTAAATTAATGGTCAAAATTGGAATTTGGTAGTAGTTCCAAACCAAACGTTAGCTTTTGTCGTTTACTAAATCAGTGCATATCTCATTCTTTCTATCCTTGACATTCGCATTTGGTCATTCTCGTTTAATTTTCGTGATGTTAACTAAAATTTGGTGTAGGCAAAACTATATCTTAAATACTTTCTCCCTTTTGATTAATTTATCGTTGTAAATAAAATTTTTGTTTTAAAATAAATGTCATTTTATGATTTTAATGTAAAATTTATTAAATTTATATGTTATTCTATTTTTCTATTGATTGAAATGTGGTTAGGTTTACAAGTAATGATGTTTTTATTTTAAAAATATGTAAAATTAAATATTTTTAAATTTGAATGCAAAAGCTTAAAACTACGAATAAATGAAGCAGATGTAGTATGTGCAGCGTTAATTGACGTTCATTGTTTATTCTTTTTTGCAGATTAACTCTAACATATCAATGGGAGGAATTACTTGTTTTTTATTTAGTCTAGCGGGAAAGACACCACCTTTTTGCCCTTTCCCATTGAGATGCCCTGCCGCAAAACTGGGAAAACGGATATACCAAGGAAAACAAAAGTACGATGCAAACATGACTTCTTATGAATCCGCTTGTCAAGAAGATCCAGAGCTCAAAGCCTTTGATTCTAAGCTTCACCGCCGAACCAGCAATTTTTTCACCTCTTTCCAAGGCAAGAAAGTGAATCTATCCCTAGATAACCTCATGCAGATGTGGGGGTTTCTACGTGAACTATACCAAGATATGGTCAGTATCATTATTGGCAACAATGAAGATGTGTGGAAGAACGAAGAAGTAAAGTCTTTGGTCGATCTCTATTTAGAGAGTACCTCCAAGACTTTTACCTTTTTTAGTAATACGGTGGGGAATTGTGTCAAGGAAGCACATAATAGACTACATGACCTTCGCTTTGCAATCAAAATCTATGAAACCGATTCGGAGTTTAGAGGAAACATGACAAACAAGTATGCGAAAACGTTGGAGGAGCTGGAAAAGGTTACAAATATGGAAGATCCTTTTGGTGGCGAATTCGCGAAGCACTACGAGTCTCTCCTCAAGGAGAATGAGATGATTTTGGAGAAGATCGGCGAGGTGCAAGTAACGTTTAATAAGAAGCAGAAAAATGTAAAGACACTGAGAAAGGTTGTGGAAGCTACTTTCACTACTGCGTATGTATCTTCTTTAGTCTTATCGATACTTCCACCACACGGACATGCTCTCGTGGTGGCTGGTGTTGCCTTAGGATTGCCGAATGGACCTCCAGGGACATGGGTCAGGAAAATGATGAACAAACGTGACGAGGCTTTGGAGAGACAGATACGATTGCTTCGATCAACGGAGGAATATACAAATGTAAACATCCGACCAATGGAGAAGATAAAAGGCCTAGTCGATCAGATGAAGTCGATTTCTCAGACTGTGGAGACAACTGTGCAGAACAGAGAAGAGGAGGCCATGATGCAAAAACTCATTAAGGAAGTAAACGAGTTTGATAATCAAATCATGTCTGTTGGTGAAACAGTGGCCAGCTGTAGCAAGTGCATCTCAGAGGGGAAGAGTCTTGTTCAGAAACAGATGATTAGTCCAAGGAAGTCGTAGACTATTGACGGCACAAAGGTATTCGTGAACAACATGACAAAGTCTCCTCTCTGTTTCCATTTAATATACATGTTTTGTATTAAGCAACTATGTGTGGTGTGTATTGAGAGTTTTGTACTATGAGTAAAGGGGATTTGTACTATAAAAAAAAGAAGTGTTAAAATCTAAGCCAAGTGAGTTGAGAAAGTTAAGTCTTAAAAAGTCTCTTGAGTCCTTTGTAATATCTTTGAATGTTTTAAATAAAATAAAGATTCTTCTTTTGTATTATAAATTATTCGTATTTATCCCTAAACACATCTCATCGATATACATTTGATCCTAAACACCTTCTTTGTAGTTGTACCTACTACTCCTGCAAATAAGCAAGTGGGTTGTTTATCCACGCTTCCATTTTTTTTGTTGTTCCAAGTTTTTAGGAGTTGCACTCTATGTTTCTTTTTCTTCTAGTTGTGGGAGTTGAACTCCAGTATTTATATCAATGAAAATCTCAAAAAAAAAGACAATGATTTATTGCTAAAAAAAAACAAAGCCTCTAGCTTTAAGTTTTATTGTTTTGTTTCTTAAGCTTTGACAACAATCAAAGTTATTAATTGGTATCAGAGCTCGGCTTTTGGTTCCAATATTTTTCATGTATTCTTTCACCATTTCGATTCACCATCTATGGGTACCACGAAGGAGGGTTTCGAAGTTTGGAGTTGCGACTAGGACTTGTTCAAGATGAGTTGCCCCATCTCTCGATCGGTATAAATGACAAGTTTCAAAGCATGGAGACAAAGTACTATCCTTGGAGATGTCTATAGTGTGCATACTCGAGCTTCTTGCTCAAAACCGCAGCGGCAAATCAAGCACTCTTGCCGTCAATGCCGCCCCTTTGCCTCCACTGAAATCCACAACCAAAACACAACCCACCGCCTCCACCGAACCCACAGCCGAGAAACAACGCACCACCACCATTACTACCATCACAGCCACCGCACTACCCACCACTCAATCCGGTAGCCACCACAACACATCAAAGTCGACTTTCCACGCTTTCATGGAGGGGACCCGGCTAAATGGTAAGTATAGCAAAGCAATACTTTCCATACCATGGAATCTCAAGAGGTAATCAAGTCAGCTTCGCCTCGTATCACCTTACCAAGAGGCAAATGAATGGTGGCTGGCCACTTCTAAGGCTCGACATTGATACAAACAACCCTCCATGGGAGACGTCTGAGGAGGAGCTCTGGAATTGCTTTGAACCAACTAAAGGTGAGAACATGCCACAATTTGTCCATATTAGTAAATAAAATGATTTCTTTTACTTCTGAATCCCATACAATTCTATTATTAATTTCATATTTTTGTATGTGGAAAGAAGTATAAATATCACTAGGATAGGAAACAAAGGAACGTACCGGATTTTTTAGCACGTGCAACCATCAAACCAGAGACCAAAGTAGGGCTCGGCAAAACATAAAGTATCTCTCTTTCTTACTTCGATTATGGTCGTAGGAAAGAAAAGAAGGAATTTTGGTGCTAATCCCATGTGAAATAACAGTCCAAAGAAACTCAAGGCCACTATTCTTGAACAACTTGGAGGTGAGCTTGTCCTCTCCTTCTCTCTTTGTTTTTTCGTCCCCCTTCTTCTTGCTCTTTGCTTCCCTTTTATAGACTTCTTTCCCGCCATGCCTTCTTCAGTCATCATTGTGTTTATGTCACAACACAGTAATCAGCAGATTTGTTCGGCAGCTATGCCTTGCACTTGTCGTAGGGGTTAGCGTCTTGCTCCTTCTGACCGTTGGTTGCTTGTGTCAAACTCAACCCGACACACACACAAGGTAACAATGTTCCCTCTTCGTTCGGACCCTTCTCGGCCCCTCTCGTTCAATGCTTCTTCCTCATGCTGCCCTTTTTAGGCCATATCCCTCAATGCCTCATACATAAACTAGGCCATGTAGAATCATGGGTCCTGACTATAATATGGGCTCATATCCGACAACAGCCCCCCCCCCGGTCCTTGGATTTTGTGTCAATGGATCTTGTATGCCGAGGTGGAGTCGGCCCGGTATGAGTGTTCTTTGTGCATGGGGTGGCTTCATTGGCCATTCCATTATCGTTTATCGCAAAAGGGGGTCAGCAAAGAGTTGCGTATTTTTGCTGGTAGCGTATATGTTGCCTTGTTGGGAGGCGTCGCCATTTTCCTATAAATTCAAAAGTTTCTTCTCTCTCTTTTATCTTCAGCCGACATTTTTTCCTTCTGATTTCTTTCTCTTCTTGCTACATTCATAACCTGTATTTTTGTCGGGGTCTTTTACGCCGTAAGTATGAGAATCGAGTCAAACCTTTCCTCCGCCACTCTTGATGGTTGCGAAGATTCTCCATCTTTTTCGATGTCCCAAGCGAGTGTCTGGGCATCAGAATCTTCTGGCGACAATACTCCAATCATTCATCATCTGCTTTCCGGTCATGGCGGACCCAGTTTTCTCAGAGGGAGCGTTCTAACTACCCCACCGTCTGGCCGAGGTTATGTCCATGATTCTTTTCATCCTATGGTTGCCGAGAACGTCACTGAACTTGATGCTGACGAATATGTTGACACCGATGATGAGGGTGACGTAGCTCCAGAGGGGGATGACCGCTTGATGGGACTTCCGTCAATCTTGACGGAAAATTCCCTGGATGAGATTTCGAGGTTTTGTTGTTTTCCTATGAAGCTTTCCATGCGCGTTCCTTCTCCGTACGAGAGACCATAGACTCGCCTCTTGGGTGGATATGTTTGTATGAGGCGTTCTTCACTCACTCGCGCCTTTCATTTCCTCTTCCCAGGCTGCTGACATCTTATGATGATGCCCGAGACATTGCTCTACCTAGTTTACTTTGGCTGCTATGTGAGACTTAGTTGCTGCCATGGTAATGGGTGCCGAGGTCGACATTGACGTTGATCTTCCTTTCTTCGAGGAGCTTGCCAATATCAGCAGGAATCCCAGTACAAACCATACTTTCTATATAAACATAAAGTCGAGGTACGATATTTTCAAGGGGAGAGTGAACAAGGAGCACGAGTGGTTCCAACGGTATTTCTTTGTTCACGTCGATCATGCGTCTGTCGCCGATCCTCGCGCTTCTCTGGGGAGGGTCTGGAATTCTTCACCAAGTGAGTCTCTCGTTCTTTTCCTTTCATTAATTGAGTTTTCTTAGGAGATTTACCTCTGCAGCTGTTGGGCAATTTTTAGAGCGTCACCTGATTTCTCTCCTTCTCCTGAGGGGTTTTTCGACCGGCGTAGAGAAGATCCGGAGATTGGGCTTGCAGCAGTGGTATTTGTTTGATCGTTATGCTACTTGTAACCTTGTATTTTAGGATGTCACCAGTTATTATGAGTTAATGTAATAGTACTTAATCTTTTAACATACATTCACTGATAATATATGATATAAATGTCATGATTTAGGATGATATGTAATTTGTCACCTTGTGTTTAATCAGATGACATAATAGTATAACGGCCAAACATGGCTAATCTAATCTTGTAACGTTATGTTTTAGGATATAAGAATTAGGATGACGCAAATTTAATGTTACACAATATTTGAATACTCCATTTGTTTCAATTTACTTGGTGTTTGAAGAATTTTTTTTTGTTGCAAAATAAGTGATGTTCTCACTATTCTAGATGCAATTTAATGTCAATTGAAAGTTGTGGTCAATTACAAAATGTTGCATCTTTTTATTATTATTGGTTAAATTAGTTTCGTTTAATGCTATTTTTATGTAACTAAAATAAATTGTATAAAAATTTGTGTTTTTAATTTTTGTGCAAACACTTTAAACATTGTGGAAGTTCCCTTAGCAAATGGTTTGATTAAGGGTTCATTAATACTTCCACACTAGGAGGCTTGGGGTTCAAATACCCAAAAACGTAAAATTATGTAAATTATGTAAATTATGGAGAAAAAGATTACAAGAGTTCTTCAGCATGGGGCATGACATGCCATCGTACATGGATCTTACAGGGCGGCTCGAAATACTACAGTCAAATGTGTATTCTCATCAGGTGGTAAATTATCACATGTAAAATCGTCTATATAATATTTTTCATCATTATAATATCATAATTAACCAAACCTTAAAAAAATAAAAGTGACATACTCACGTTGTCCCAAATAAATTCTCCCTGACTTAAATAGTCTGCTTCCATTTCAAAGTGGATCGATCTTATCTATCCACTCCTGCATGGAGATTCCCTTGAAATCATCATCCACTAAGCGCGTATCATTTTGTTTGAGCACTTTCCAATACATTAATATTAATATGTGTGATTCAACTTCTTAATTCTGCAGGAGAAACCTGTCCACTGAAGAATCATACTTGTCCTAAATCAAGGTGCAGAGCTTGTGTAGTCTGGATACAACGTTGCCACGACTGCAGGAGTTGCTTAAATGACTGTGAACACAAGCCATTCTGTTTTGAATTCAGCTGTGTCATCTGCTATAGGAAGAGGTCAAACCAGTTACAAGAGTTACTTTGAAGTCAAAATTAACACATGACTTTGCAGAAGAAGAATTTGAGAGTGTTGAGGTAAGTCAATGAGACGAGCTCTGCAATAGGAAACATAATAAGACTGAGAAGGGCTTCTTTGTATTCTTGTGGTGAACCCTGAAAGATCTGAGCCAAACTTGATTCTGTAACACCTTTAGAAGCAGATTTATAGCGAGAGAGAAGCAAAGACAAGAGCTTTACTTGAAAGTGGAAACACAAGTAATCAAATGGGGACTATGCGGAATTACAAGAGAAAAGAAAGACACCAGTGTACGTTTTTTCTTTCTCTTCATAACTTTGCCCCATTGATAATACCATTAGCTTGTTGTGGTTGATGGTATTCATTTCCGCGTGTGAAATGGAATGGTGGTGGTGATGATGAGTATGGAATTACACTATAACGAAGATACTTGTTACCCAAAGTAAAAAAACAATTATATTTCTAGTAAAATTTAACTGAACTCAAAATGGATTCTTAGTTACAAGTGCGTATGTAATAAAGAGGTAATGGCTGAACATCTATCAAATGGTTTCGTGGTGTAGTTGGTTATCACGTCAGTCTAACACACTGAAGGTCTCCGGTTCGAACCCGGGCGAAGCCAATGATGCATTTTCTTTTTGATTGAGTATATGGTAATAAAACACAAAAATACATCATCTTTGTCCCAAATAAATGTTCACTGTCTTGAATAATCTGCTTTCATTTTCAAAGTGGATCAATCTTATCAATCCACTCCTGCTTGGGCATTCCCCTGTAATAAGAGCCCATGATTCTCAGTCTCAAAGGAAGTCTATCAGCAACACTGCAAACTCTTCTTGCAAGATCCTCATAACCATCTTTTGGGGAACTTTTGACCAAAAGCAGCCATACAAAAGATCTGCAAAGCTTTATAATCTGATGGCAAAGCCATTCTATAAACATAACCAATCTTATGTGCCTCCAAAACGTTCATGTCTCATACTGCGACGACAATCCAGCTGATCCAGGACCAAACCATGGACTTACTGTACTGATCTGTGGACGTTATAACCACAAGCACTGTCTTGCGTCTCAGCTTCTCCCTTTCAACTCTTAGGTTAAAAGCTTCGTTATCATTCTGGTATGTTAGTAGACACATAAACTCTGCATCAGTACCTGATCATGGATAGAGCGCATTGACATCCTTTATATAGAGACTCACGTTGAATCTTTCAGAGTATTGTTTAAACAAAAATCTAGTAAGTGTGCTCTTACAATTGTCTATCATCGTCACTTCATTCAAATCTAGGTATAACAATTGTCTCATCTCTCCCATATGAGCTCCCATTCCAACTAAGTCGTAACTGAAATCAATTGATCTCATGAAATGAGTCAGCTTTTTTGAAACATCAGCAGTGGCAATATTCTCTACCATGTTTGCTTCATTATCCCTGGGGGTCATGAGAAGAAAAGAAAATGAAATTCAGATACACAATATTCACTTTGGCTGGAAGTATATAAAATAAGTTACAAGCCAACAAAACTGTATGTATATAAACGTAGAAAGATTTGTCTAATCTACTTTATAGAAGACAGCTATCACTATTTGACCATACTCTCGCCTGCGCTTCATAGTCTCCACCAATTCATCAAGATACCACTTTGAAGAAGCATAGTTCCTCGAGAACAAAGACTACCGCGATTTTAGATCCTATAATGGCCCTTACAAGTTGAAAAGATATGGATTCTCCTCTCTCCATCTCATTGTCATTGAATTGTATGATTCTCTTTTTTTCTCAAAACCCTTTTGAATGTGACTCAAAAAAGTCTTTGAGGGCATCTTCACCGTGAAAGCTTCTTGGAAAGACATCGCGAGTCCAGTTCCAAGACAAAGAAAGTGAAGGTGGCGAGAGACATAATGAAGAAGAAGTAGAAGAAAAATTATCGTATTCTCTGTTTTCTTGACTGGATATATAGAGTGCCAAGAAGCCTATTGAGGGAACAAAAATGGTACGGAACAAGAAAGAAGAATCCATTAGTATGATGGAGAGAGAGGATAAAGATACTCATCCTATACGGAGGAATAATTAACAAACGTGGCTACCAATGTTTTGACAATTAAACATTGACTCCATTGATTATGAAACTTTCACCAATGATATGATGTTGCGTTGATTTTCTTAGACTATTTTGCATGTATTTTTCTATTTTTACCTCTAAAATAGAAAAAAATTATAATAGAAATTAGATATGTTCTAATATTTTTTTTATAATAGTAATTTTTAAATATAAAATAAAAAAATAGAAGAATATTATTTCCTCTTCTATAAATAAAAATAATAATAATATCTATTATAGAAGAAGAAACAGTGATAGATTGAAACAATTTCACATCTATATGCTATTTTAGATATAGAAATAACAATGGGTTGGAAATGATCTTAGACGATAAATCAGAGTTTGGTGGCTCTAATTCATTTTTATACATTATGAACAAGTTATAGATCAAATTTCTACACTGGTCATGGGCAAAATAAGATATTTGTAAAAACAAAAGTACATAATTAGAAAGCCCTTTTTCAAAAAAGAAAAAAAAGTTCATAACTAGTTTTCACAAGAAAAATGAGCTATGATACACAGATTGTCGATTGTTGATTAATAATCTGCATGATTGGTTACTTTTAACCCATGTTCTAAAACTATTTGCCTACATTGATTATTCTCTTACGTATTCGCTAGGCGGTGATCATCAGATTATTTTTTTCCCTCTGTCTAATTTTTTTAATATTTTATTATTTAACTTATTGAACTAAAACTAACCTATAAAATTAAATAAAAATAAAATCATTAAAATTATATAACTTAATTATATTTGAAGTAAAAATAAGTTAAAACTCTAAAAATTAAAGTTGTAAATTTATTATATATTTTTAAATCAAATAAGATTATAAAATATCAAAATAATCTAAAAGCTAGTCTCCGATTAATTCATGTTTAATTTTTGATTTTCTGGTTAGGCGATAGGTTCAGCCTCATCGTAGACTAACAAATTATTGAACCTTGTTTTTAATTGGATTAATCAAACTAAAACTCCAAAGTAGTTACGGATCTACTACAAACAAATGAGCATTAGCCATTGTACTACTAGGTGAGACATTTAAATTGCTAAAAAAATCATTATAGTGTAGTTGGTTTGAAATTTGCATCCTCTTCTAGAAGGAAGGCGTTTCAGACTTTGAGCCCTAGGTTTCAGCATGAATTTTGGATTTCATGCCCATGGACAGTTTGGACACTAGTAATTTAGTTTATTAATTAATGTTCGAGTTAATTATCTTCTCTATATTAAACTAAACTCTAAAAAAATTGAGTTTAGTAGTTGTTGTCATGATAAAACAAATATTATTGAGCCACCCGCACTTTAAACAGGTTAACATATTCTTAACCACGTACACTTACAAAATTTTTTAAAAGAAATTAGCATTCTTTAATACTCATTCAGTTTCAAAAAAAATGTATGTTTTAGAATTTTCGTATTTATTAAAAAAACATATAAAATTTTAATTATCAATATCTTATTTCTCGTAATTAAAATTTTCATATAATTTTTAATCAATAAAATTTTAATAAACACTTTAAAATTTACATTTTCTCATTAACTAATATATTGAAAATATAAGAAATGTAACTTTTTGAAACATTTTTTTTTCAAAAATATAGATCTTTTTGTAATTGAGGGAGTATTATACAACATGGTATTAACAAAGTCAAACCCACATTATCTGCGCTTAGACGGTGGTTATCACACAAACATTATCAATAACACTAAAAATATCATTGACCAACAATACTTGAAATATAAAATTTTGTGGAATGTTAAATTAAAATCTGAAAAATGTATAATGTGTTGGGTACATCTGGCACGATTCATGAACAATATACATGCCTAATATCATGTTTTGTTTAAACCTTAAGGGTTTCTTATCTTTTCTTTTTTAATTTTTTTTTTAAAATTTAAAAGCGAACCAATCGCGGGCCGCCACGTGTCAGTGGGGTCTGCGAACAGTGCAAGAAACCCATTAAAATCGGTTCTTAATTTATAGTTTTTTTTAACCGACTCTTACACTGTTCATGGATCTCACGCCTTAATAATCCCCCTTAATCATGATCTTAGTGTTGATTATGTGGGAATCTGGGATATGTTTTGATTTTGAGATATTACTTTACTCTAGAAATAGATAACAAATCTGATATTATGGAAACAATTTTTATTGAATCTTTTTGGCAATTTTAGAATTTCTTTTTTCTTGAAAGAATAATACCCACAAATTCCAAATCCAACGAATACTAACGGTAACAGCGATGACAATAACGACGGTCCACGACACCCAAACCCACCTAGGAATGACGTCATCAGCTCCTCCACTTACGTAAAACCACGTCATCTTAACGATAAGCAACGGCGCCAAAACGCACCTACAGACGCTGTACGAAGCATAAAACGGCACCGTAACGAACCGGCGCAAGCTAACCGCGAGTGGTGCGTCAGGACCACGCGCGTCCGCGAGGGTCCACGAGTTCTGACACGCGCTGGTGGCCTCGGCGACGATGAGGAGCGCGAGGAGAGCGCACGCGCCGTGAGCGACGAGGTAGCGGCACGTGAGGAAGACGAAGAGCACGGCGGCGTGGTGGGCGGCGAAGAGCTCGTCGCCGCCGGCGGGGGAGGGGAAGACGGCGAGGTGGAGGAGGTCGGCGAGGAAGTAAGCGGAGCTGAAGTCGAGGACGGTGTTTTGGGAGTGGGTGTTGGGGGAGGAGAAGCCGCGGTTGGGGTCGGAGAGGAGGGCGTGGGCGGCGAGGTAGACGGCGGAGACGCCGTGGAGGAGGGAGATTAGGCAGCTGGAGGCTAAGGGACGAGAGGATGGGGTCCAGGAGCGGAAGAGGAAGAGGTAGCCGAGGAGGTAGGTGAAGAGGAAGAGTGAGAAGAAGAAGGGAAGATCCTTGATTGCTTCCATCACTCTGACAAGGATCTTTAAAAAGTCTTATGAGTTATGTCTCTGTGTATATATACAGATGAGTCATGTAAGAGAGAAGATGGTTGAGGTTTGTTTAGAGAAACGAGGTTAAGGGTTTGGGTAAGGAAACGCCTAAAGCGACGACGTTTTGAGATGATTATATAAAATCCTGGTCTTGTTATGACTTTATATCAATGGTGTCATTCACGTTTCCTTTTTCAATTCGGAAATTGATTTTTTTCATAAAAAAGTTTGTTTTAAATTGTAGTATATACCAAACCAGTTCTATTTGATTATTAAACTTTTGTTGGGCAACTATAATATCAACATCAGTATAGTTATCACGTTGAACCACAAGGCGAGGACGGTGTCATAGTTTCCGGCAGTTGCGACGGGCTTGTCTGCATCTCAGATGCTAAACAAGTCCAATTATTATTACGAATCCAGCCATGGCCTATGGGACGGTTTCAAACCTTCCCTATTTCCATGTTATAAGTATTTAGATAATAAAGACATTGTTAAAGGAACATATAAACTAACTCAACTAGTGTGGTTACATAATAAAAGCATCCCCAACACTTAATTATGCGAGGTTTTTCTTATTTTAAGGCCCAGGCCTTATAGGGTAACCAAATACGAAGGACCAACATCTGCAAACGGATGTGTTTATCTCAAATCTAAGGGCATGTTTAATACAGGTCCCTTAAATTGGGTCTTTTAAGGTATAGTCTTTTATCTTTTAACTTAAGGGACATTCGTTAAACATGTCCTAAGAAGGTACTTATCTCAAAGCTCATCCTACTCCCCCACGTTTTTAATGGTCTTTGACACAGTGAGTTCATTCTTTATTTCCACAGTCAAAGGTTGATAAAATCACTAGTCAACACTCACTACTTATCATCTCAAAAAGGATTGATGCTCTCGTGTCACTCATCTAAGTTTTAAAGTGTTTGCTTCGTGTTTTACTACACTGGCTTAAAAAAGATCCATTCCAAAGCGCTCACGACCTTTTCTTAAAAAGGCTTACACCTTCAATTTCATGAGTCTCTGTGTGTACGTGTACCTTGCCCTGGCTATTTCTGCCCAACTCGAACTCAGCAGCATCTCTAGGTCCTCTAGGAACCGTGAGTTCTCATTGATCTCTACAGTTTTCTCGCGTCCTTTTTAGAATGACATCTGCAAACTTGTTCTTCAACAACGCAGCTCTATATTGCTTCTCAGATGAAGCCCGAGTTTCTGATATATTTCCTCAAGCATTAAGTCATGAACTCTCAGATACTCGCTTCATGAGTCTAATAAATAAACTCTTTTTCTCTGCAATAGTAGCCACCAGTGAGATACTCACCATCATGCTGACCATCTGATTCATCAAAACTAGGCTTGCGTTTAGTTTTAGATACTGTTCTTGTCTAATAGTAATAGCCACCGGTGAGGGTGAGTTCACTAGGCTGGGGGGCAAAACGGATAGGAGGTTTTTGATCCAAACGACGTGAAGTTTGTGATCGGAAAAAGTAAACAACAAATGTATAATTTCACATGTAAATTGTGTTGGGCGTTAAATGCTAGTGGATTATTAAGTTAACAATTTTGTGACCCGTCGGTAAAGTACTAAAGTCCAATTATTCTGTTCAAATGGCTAGCTCAAAATTGAGGTATCGACCTCGATAACGATTAAAACCTAGTCACTCACGGTTTAATAATTACTTAACAAGCCATGGATTTTAGAGTAAAGTACAGGATGTGCACTTCCTATGTACGCGAAATAACTAGAACAAATTATAAAGATATGTTTGAGTTGTATTTTTTTAAGCTTCGTTCTTTGTATTTATCGTATTCATTATTTTTAATTCGAGCAAATTATTTTAAATTTCTAAACTTGGTCTGTTATTCTATTTAAAAATTTGATGGTGGGTTTTACCTCCAACAATTAATAACACTAGAGTTTCTTAAGAACTAGGGGAAGTCCGCGTTTCGAGCGGAATTTGATATTTTATAAAAAAAACAATTAGAAGTTTATTTGTAAGTGTATTGAGAAATTACAATAATGTTTAGATTATAGTAATTTATATTTAAAAAAATTTGGAGTATACAAATTTTATTTTTATTTTTTTATTTTTTTATTTAAAATGATTTAAAATATTTAATTCACTATATTATATATATTAGTTAAATTTTATGAATTTGAATTTCAGCTATTTTTATTCGGAATATTTGATATATTTTATGTGTGTTGAACCTATATAATAGAATACAATAATTTTATATGTAGTTTAATAAAATAACACAAATATTAAAATGATAAATAAAATCAGAGATTCATTTTACGGAACAATAAAAAATAAACTGCTTTGTTTATGTTTAGACAAATGTCATCGAAATGATGATTTATAATCGAGCACAAAAGTAAAGTTTACTTTGCTTATACTATTTGGCAGAATATATTTTACAAAGACATATTTTAATCTTATATACATATATACGAATTATATTTCACATATGCACCAAGAAAAAAAATAGTACACAAATTCATTAAATAATAATTTATGTGGTATTTGAAAGTTTGAAATACACCTTCTTTCGGAAGGTTTTAGTTATAAAAATAGTTGGATTTTTAATTGTTGCCTTAACTATAAAATAATTATATAAATAATTCATGTTTATATATATTTCAATTTTTGGTTTATGTATATTTTATCATGTTTACAAATTTATAACTTTGATTCAAAACATACAAAGCTACTTCTGTAAATTTGAAGTCACATCATATTTAACTATACACTTAACTATACATCAGAGTTGAATCCATAATCTGTAGGTACTGTTTTTTTTTTTCTATAGCAACACATTCTATTGTTTTGGAATGTGCTTATCTTTCTCCATTGTTGTTACAGGACGGTCCAACCGAAGAATCTTCCAAAACTAACACGTCTTGGCTAAATTCACAGTAATCTCTGCTACTGTGAAGTTTCAGAAGCCACTTTCTAAATGCTCTATTGTTTACAAAAATATCAAGCTCCTCTGTAATTGGAACAATCTCATGAATTGGTTCCTTCTTAGCGAGGCTTCTGATGCAGGAAAAAAATCTAAGGAAGTACCTCTTCTTTTACCTCTACAATAAGTAAAACACAGCTGACAAAGTTCTCATAAACATTCGCAAGAACTGGTGCATTCTTCAGGATCTCTACTGATACATAATAAATCTTGACCCGGTGCAAACCTTGCAGAGATCTGCATTATTGATAATCAGAAAAACAACTGGAGATTACATTGCCATGGTGCTTATCATTAGCTTTGATAATAAAAGCTTTGATGGTCTCTTTTACAAAAAAAAAAAAAAAGTAGTAGAATTAAGAAACATAAGTAAAATAGTTTCATTCTCTAAAAATAGACACATTGCTATATTTATTCTACCTTTTTACAACTGAAAGATTCAAAGAACACACAGTTGATTAGAACAAAAATCTTTGTGGACTCTAAATTGAAGAAACCAAGAAATCACACATTTGATCATGTTTCCACAGCATCAGAGATGCCACCAGAGCCTGTTGTTACCTCCTCTGCTAGACACAATCCAGGAAAAAGAGTCAGCAATCAGGATTAAAAATGTTAAGCAACAAAGCAAGCTATAACATCAATTGTGTTGTAGATAGAAAAAGATAAGGGAACATTACATTCAATTCTCAAACAACTTCTTGTTCAACGACAAACAAAAAAAAAATAAAGAAATTCAGTTGTGAACATTTTAAACTATAAAATTGTAAATAAACACTGAGTCACACACATTCCAACATCACAACTAAACCAATCAAACAGATTATCCTTGTTGTTTCGTTCAATCTTGGATTTGGAACTAACGTTGTGAGGTTTATTAATAAGATGGTGTTGCAAGATATGTGTACATATTCCTAAGTTATCAGAAGAAGATAATCTGCAAGGAGGATCTTTATACTCAAGGCTTGATGAAAACTCAGTTTCTATTTCTCTCCATGAATTTACATTCATGGTCTCTGCCTTGTTCTGTAAAAAAAAAGAAGAAGAAAATGTTAAACACTAAACCTGGGCAGAACACACCCAAGACAAACGGTTAAAAGGTTTTACTAAAAACGTGATTCATACATGTTCAGTAATTTTTTCTCAAATCTCTCCAAGACTTTTAGTCTCTAACTTTAAACACCTACAGATCCACTTTGAGACGAAGCCATTCTACTTTGTGAAGATGATGCTTACGGTATGCAGACTAACTTTTTTATAGCTGTAAATGCACCACCTTGAAGAGAAGGAAGATGCATTGAATGTGAAATTGTGGTTGCAGTAGGTCAAAGAATTAAGATCGTTAGTGAAAGACAATCAATTCATGGTGTAACGGTTCCGGGGAGAAGAACATGAGATGAAACGACACCAAGACTTCTCGATCCAAGGATATCATCATCAGATTTATTGGAATTCGTCTTGAATAGCTCTACCGATAAGTTTCCATTGATTAGAAGAGAAGACAAAACGTCGGGATTGAAGATTCACAAAGCGATTCAACATCTCAAAATTCCATAGAGAATGAAGGAGAAGACGCTTCCATTCATTGTGGAAGAAGAACACGAACCCTAAAACTTGTGCCTTGCTCTCACTCTCTATCGGGCCAGATAACGGGTTTGACCAGAAAGCCCACAAAATCGGAAGAAAAGCCTAAAACAAAATGTACAACATCATTGAAGGACACGTGTCGCGCTCTCCTTACATGAATTATTGACGTGGCATGCTTACGAGAGAGTCCAACTCTTCTTTATATAATAATAAGATAAGAATATTTTAATACGATAAAAAATGAGATTGGAAGTGGCTCCAAAGTATATTCACAATATTACACGAAATGTTGAAAGAGTTTGCATTCGACGACCACGTGCGTGTAAGGAACTCGGTTGGAGAGAAAACAACACAAATGGGTGGTCTAAGCCCATATTAGTTTGTGAACAATAAGCCCAGCTTAATATATATCTCAGTTTGATTTCCATAGTAAAAAGGTATAGTCCAATATGGTGACATATAAGCCCAGCTTAGTATCTATCTCATAAATTTGATTTCAAATGTAGAAAAATGGAGTCCTCTTTCAAATGGTTACATAGAAATGGTAGAGAATGAATCATGAGAATACAACTTAACCAACCAAAAACCATAATTAATTTAATTGTTATAAAAAAAATTAAAAGATTTCAGTTGTTTAGTTTGTAGAAAGAAATATATGGTAACAAATATATCTTTATGCAAATAAGGTAACAAAATGGATGATGATAGCATTTGTCAGCATAATATATTTTCATCTAAACCAGATACATTTAAAATAAAATTGTTTTTTGGAATAATTTTTCTACTAATTAAAACTTAGTTTAAGTATACAAGTTGTTGGAAAAAAAAATATAGCACTTTCCATTTCTCTCTTTCTAAAGTCCACCCAAGTCTAGACACATTTTATGAACTTTCAATTTGAATTGATTCTAATTAAGGTTGGACAAGAATTCTCATTACTTGCCTTATTTTCGTTATCTATCCCGTATTCGATTTAGTTTTTCATGTATTTAAGTAGTTGATGTTGTCAAGTCGAGTATCAAACCTTAAGGTTTTGAGACTTTATAATATCAAACAAGTTACAAATACTAAAGAAATTAAGCAATCCAACTTGATGATACAGCTACTTGTTTTTTTTAAAGAGATAATAATAACTAGACCATAAAAATGGAAATCCAAATCCAGAAAAAATATTTTTGATTTTTTTGATGTAGGCAGTAAAAAATACTATCATGTCGAGGGGTTCACATCTTTGATTTTTCTTCTTATTTATAATCGATACAAATTCTTCGTTCAAATCAATTTCCTCGTTTTTTCTCTAGAGTAAACAAAAATCTCATGTCCTCTTTTAATATAATATTATTTAATAAACAATTCCTGGAAATTAAAAAGAGAAATTAGGCGACATAACCATTATATTCCCACATTCAAGAAAATGCACATAGTAAGTCATACGCTACGATATGATATATATTATGCTCAAATTTGACGATAACACCCTTATCATGCACGTGTAAAGTGAAAAAGATCATTTATCATTCTTCTCGAAACTAAAAGTCATTTTTTTCTTCACAAACATTTGCATGCGAGAGATTGATTTGGAGAGAGAGATTTGCAGAGAAAACAATTGGGAGTCTCGTTTTGTTACTGAGAAATGGTTACCCTTCGAATCACATATTTCTTAGCGAAAGGAGGTGGAGGAGCAGAGTTTAAGTTTCCGACGGCTTTCATGTTTACTGGCGCGACAATTACAAAGATTTCAGCAAAGAACCAAGGTAAATACGGGTTGACTGAAGAGCATAAGGGCCAAAGCGTTACTGGCGCAGCCATGCCGGCATAAATAATGGAGAGTAAATCGGAAAATAACTTTTTTTTTGCAGATCTAGTGAGGAGTTGTTACCATCGAAAAGAAAGAAAAGGTAATCTGTCAAAATTGAGTATCCTTGTCACTTTATTTCTGAAGATTCTTTGGGGTTCTTAAAAAGGAAGATCGGGAAACTATATTAATGTAATAAAGTGTTTTTTAACGAACACAGATTGTGGATTCGTCAGGGTAGGTAGAGAAGATGAAGTCATTGTCTATTCTATTTGGGAAACATTAATAGTATAGTAAACAAAAATGAAAGGGGGGTTATTTAGTTAATGTAGAATATTATACCAGTAGCTCTACATATATATACTTGATCCTTGTTAACTTTAACACAATATAGGAGAGTTGAGTGAAGTTTGGTTAGCTTGCTCATGTTATACTATATGGCTATTTTTGTAGTACATTTTCCATGTTATAGTTATTTAGTCATGCGTACGGTTTTGTAATTGAGAAAAGTTGACCATGCTATGCTAATGAAGTAGAATAGTTTGATCGTACTTATATATATTTGATCGTTTTTGCAGCAACACGACATAAGTGAGTTGATTAACAATCGATTTGGTTGCACAATTTATAAAATATGGTATTTTTTAGTATAGTATCTACGTTTTGGTTGTCGTTGCAAGAAAACGGATTTGTTATCGAACAAAGTTCACATATTTATGTCATATGCTATATATTCATGTGTGGTATCAATGAGTAAACTAGTGTTTACAACCTAATAGTATAGTAGAAGTTTGGTGTATATATCTATTTGATGCGTGTGCAAACTATACCACATATGACATATGTGTTAACTGGGTTTGCTTGATCTATATATACTATATGAAAACGTGTATAGTATAGTATGCATGCATGTTATTGTTAATAAAGTTCATACGGTTGTCCCTTTTCATTGTAAGCATGTATAACCATTGTTCTAAAATCAAACTAGGCGGCGCTTAGTCGCATTCTTTCTACTTATAAGGTTGTCCTTTATATATGTAGCATGTATTCATTACTATACTAATTAATTATGTAGTATAGTATAATTGTTGTGTCATTTTGATTTGTACTAACCCCTTATATTGTGCATGCTTATATAGGATAGAGGAATTAGGATTGCAAGAGCGTTTGTATCATATAGATTACGGTCCAACGGGGCGGAAAAGAATGAACAACTACTTCATTTGTTATGGATAGAGGTCACATATTAGCCCTTTTAGATGACGCGGTCCCTATGTTGTAATTTTCTAATTATGTGCTATGTATAAGTTATCAGTTTGCAGAAGCGACCGTTTTTTACTTTGGTGGGAAGCTCAACTTGTGTAATCTTTCATAATTTATGTATATTTTCGTTTACCGTTTATTTCGTATGTATCAGTTTTTATGTAATTTTTATTGTGGTTCATTTTTCATTTTTTTGATTGTGCACCTTGATTTTAGGCATAAAAACTTGATTTATAATTTAAAGGCTTAGTCTAATTCTCGTTATGGTTAGTCGCACCACATACCAAATATTCAGGTTTCTTATGTCTTCTATGCAATAACAACATATGTTTGTTGGTGTCACCTATTATCGTACGTTCATAGATATATACTATTACATTTTTACTATAGTTTACATTTCAAATACAATATGCACAATTGGTTTATATAAAGTTCTTCAGTATAAGAATCTTCAAGTTGGGACCCAATACAGTTCAAAAGATGTATCTTTTTTTGCCAGCAGTCAACAGATTCTTGCAACCGATATACAAAAAATCTAGTTACTTCGTGTATATAACAGAGGAAACTAAATAGGTGATTTGTTGTGTACATAACCGATAAACTAAAATCTAATTACTTCCAACAATTTTGTAGTCTTTACTATTTCATAATTGTCTTAGCCCATTTTGTCACATCCTTGTATCTTATTAACCATTTTCACAACTAACTACGCCTCCCTTATGTGCTTCTTTATTATATTCACTTCGGTGACTATACTATGCATCATATAGTATAATACCTTACATGAGTATGGACCTTATACGTTGATAGGCAACCCCTCTTCAGAAATGCCCTTCATTTAGCTACTCGGTGCACATCCACTCTTGACTTTTACGATGTACTTTACAACATTTAGTTTGTTTACAGCGTATCGCACCCTTATCTCCTATGTTTACTGTTAGTTAGTAAGAAATAGAACACCTGGATTAATCTTGTACACATAAATTATAATATTAGTTGATGTTGTACTTTACTATTTGTTATTTGTCTTCCCCCATTCTATCGCACCCTTGTCTCCTATTAACAATTTCCCACACCTACGTACGCATGTCCTATGTGCTTCTTATTCATATTCACTTAGGTTACTATAGCACACATCATATAGTATAATACGTTACATTGAGTATGCACCTTATACATTGATAGGCAACCCCTCTTGATAATGTCTTTCATTAAGCTACTCTCGTGTACATCTATTATTGCCTTCACGATGTCATTTAAATCATTTGTTTGTTAACAACATATCGCACCTCTACTATCTTTATCATATTATAGTGTAGTTCTTTGCTGTAAATAGAATGACTATAGTTTTGTATCTTCCTCCTTTTTCTACTTCTGACGTGTCACATGTTTGCTTTATTCAAATTTTTACCAATTTCTTGTCCGAGAAGCAACATTGGTTCTACAATACATTGCTCATGTTCTATACTATTCCATATATAATATAGTTTTCTGTTTCTTTATGGTTGCTTTTCGTTCATAATATGTGGCACTCTCACGTTATTGTTTGTCTTTGTGTTACGCTTCCGCTCTCTCACTCGCTTCATTTTCACGCGCCAGCAACTGAAAGGACTGAACCGTCCACATTTCGCCATAATTGTCACATCAGTAGTGCTATGGCTATATCCTTTATTTTCCCTTCTACTATGAATATTCAGCAAATTCACCCAATTAAAAATGTTTACAAATAATTCATAAACAGTCGAAAATAGTAGGGAATAAGATGAGACGAGTAATTTACCAGTAATGCATTCTTCCGTAAGTATTCATTCTTGACAAGGCAAATATAAATCTAAAGTTTTATTAGCGTACAAAGTACAAACCAAACTCACTATCAAGTATACATAAACTATCAAGTATACATAAACTATCAAGTAATTGGTTTGAGGCCACCCTGAGTTCTAATATTCAAGTAGTTATCTCCTTATCGATGATGCTATATGTTAGCGTATCTATGGTGATGGGAGTCATGGGACCATTGAGATTTTGGTCCAACCAAGTGCTGGACCAGTCAGAGGCATCCATCTATTATACCACTATCGAAAGCGACAGAACACGTGGAGCCGTCCACGCCAATAGAACCCTACTTGAACCACACAATCAGTACTACAAGTTAATCAATCAGTACTTTATAATATATATAAATGTTATGTCAGATACTATTCGTCTCTACTCTCTAGAGATGCTATAATTCGTTTAATACGTTTGGTTTTGCTTTTATAAAATCTTTCGTACATAGTAGTGTATAATTTGTGTCTTTCGTGTTTGTTGTTTAGTTGACAATTCGATTACAAAGTCTGAAACTGATAAACCAACCACTTAAGCAGGTTGGATAAGCTTTAGATCTTATTTACCACTATACATGTATTTTTAAAACACTTCTAAGGTAATTTTCAGTTATTCAAAATAAGAGAAAATATACAAAATTATACGACAAAGAGATTTTATTGATCAAAAAGTTTATATTCTAACCAACACAAGGCATAACGATTTAAGAATTATCATAAAACATGTATGATATATTGACTATATATCGATTAGGCCTAATATCGATTATATAGAGATATAGATGCTGGAAGATTTGCTTACTAGAGAGAAATTACTTCTATGATTCTATCTACTAAATATTAATATATAGAGATATAGTTGTTTGAAGAAAGTTTTCTGCCGATTATCAATCATCAAAGGATATAATCCCCAAAAATCTGGTTATTGGAAGAATATTATTTGGATCAACTATTGACAACTTTGAAATATAAACAAATTGGGTCAAAAATATATGAAAAATTAACTCTAAAACTCTGTACGTTCATGTATTATGTCATTAGTTTATTTAAAAAAATCTTTATTTATGAAGCTACCGCTGACTCTAGTTACAAACAGTTTAGTTATTTGTTGAGATCACATTTTATAATTCGAAATTTCTAATAACAGTTGATCTGAAATATTAAATATTTGAGTTTTGTTTCATTTTTGATGAGATAGTGGTGTAAAAAGGGTTTAGTTGGTTTTGGAAAATTCTTTTGTGGTTGTCAAGATTTTTTTCACGTTGTGTAGTTCATTTAAACAACCTCGCAAATTAATTTAGCAATCGCCAGGTTACGTTTGGTAGCTGTCATCAAATACGGGTGATTGCCAAATACAGTATATATTTTCAAATAACTTTGACCAAAAAAACATTCAAATAACCACTATATATATACACTTAAAACGATTTTTGCCCAAAGTTAGACATATCACAGTACACATAAGTATTTTATACAAACATATAATATTTTTTTTTATTGTTGCGCTGAATAATAAAACGTTTGATATAAAACATAATTTATCGCTGATATGGCAAATGATAAAATATATATTTGATGAAACCTACATTATCTAAATTACTATTAAAAACATCAAATATTCATACATATTATTATATTTTGCAGTGGTGCATAAAAATAAATTATGTCATTTTTTATCAATAAAAATTTAAAACAATTTGAATAACTAATAGGTGATACAAAGTCTAGCATACTGTATTACTGTTGTTGAACATATATATATATATAATACACACTTTGATCTTAACTCTTACAACACCATATTATGGAAAAAATATCGAACTTATTTGTTAGGAAAAGTCTGCCAAACATTCATCATTTCAGCTGTAAAAATGAAAAAGTGTTTGTAGAAACAAACCAAACCCTATTGGGCACTTAGAGAATGATTAACCTTAAAGAGTGTTCTAAAAAAACGATTAACCTTAAAGAAATTCATTTGGTTTTCTTGTTTTTTTTAAGTGAATCAATCGCGAGCCGCCATGTGTCAGTGAAGTTCGTGAACATGGTAAAAAACTTATAAAAATCGGTTCTTGATTTATAGTTTTGTAACTGGCTCTTACATTATTAATGGGTCTCACTTCTTAAAGAAACCCTCTAAAGACCCCTTTTAATCGTGGTCTCACGGTTTGACTTTAATCAACATACACGTGTAAGGTTCTCATTCGTTCTCTTGACTCTTCTTGTACCAAAATTCCATCGCAATATTGGAGAGAGGACTGTTTCGATACACGCGAGCACAAATGACTTGACATATAACGTACGGCCCGATTTAAAGTTCACTGTGACAGGTGAACGACCGAACCAATCAACGGACCTTAATATAATGAGGTCGTCAGCTTTGTCGGGGAGGCAGGCGAAGGTAGAGATCTGGAAACGTTGATTGGTTCCTTTCCTATCTCTTATCAAATGCCAAGTGTATGCTTGATATGTGTGTGAATATTATAACTTTATTTATTCTCCATGTACTTTTGGCTTTTTCTTTTAAAATTTGACAACCTTTTTGATAGCCAACGAGGCTTCTCCACATGCTGGAACAAACAGAGTTCACGAAGATATTGCTTTACAAAGTATAAAAAGGTAATTAGAATCATTACATACCGTTCAAGTAAGCTTAAAAGAGTTTATATATTCACATGTTTTTTCGTATACAATCTGAAAGGTTTGAATAAATTCATATAACGTTCCTAGTTTGTACATGCATTACGAATAAATTAAAATATAATATGAATGTCGTACACATAAATGAAGCTCAAAAAGTAGATTTTCAATATAGAGAAACAATGAATGGAAATCTGGTGATGTACTTTGTTTATATACTAGATAATGTATGTAAATGCAGATACATATATCTTTCCTGGATACGTATAGTGATGGGCGTGTGAAGGAGCTGCATGCTAGCAGGTTAATTAAGATTTTAAGATGATGCGAATGAACAAGTCACTAATAAGAACACATATATAGAAAATGTCAAAAATGTAAATCCGCAAATGAACATATAAAACAGGCTGTATATAGAGTATTCCAATAGCTAAGAGACAAGTGCACGCTACTGGGACATGAGATAATGAGCATATTGTACTTAAAATCTTAAATGATATAGCCTCACATATATGTTTAATATATATGTATATAGAACTGCAACTAACTGTTTAGTGTATGTATGTAAATAATGTGGGGAATTCAGAGCTTGACGATGGGGTTTAATACCAAGTATAACACCTAATATGAGTCCCATATAGTTCATGTGTTATGTTTCTCAACCAATATATATGTCTATAACATGATCATTAGCTTAAGATCAAATTTATTTTGCAATATGCCTTAAATCCTATGATAGAAATCCTTTTCAACAGCATAAACAACTTTTTTTTTTGAAATATACAATAATTATGAATAGTTGTTAATTAATATCTTAAAACACACCGATCTGTTAAATATTCAGCAGGTTTATCGATTTAAAATAAAGATAGAAACCAGTATTAGTACCAAACCATACAATGGCATCTTTTTATTTAGTCTTTGCCAATAGACATTTGACATTACTACGGCATGTGTTCTATATATTTAAGCATTCTTAGCTTCTCCATACTTGTCAACATTATCACTTTCTTCAAGCTTCTTTATAATCTATATATGGCTAAATTAAAGAAAGTTGCTAAAAGTGAGTAAAAGCTTTGTGATTAGTCACACTTAGAGATCACATAGCTCAACGTTTATAGTTTCTTACCCTCCTGCTTCAAGCAGCAACCAACATCAAAGCCAAAGAGTTAGAGCAGCTGTTGTGTCTAGCCTCCATGCAAAACCACCAAACTCCATTTTCCACACATCACACGGCACCGTTTTGGTGTACTTTGTCTCCTTCCACGTGTATTGCATCCTCACCCTACACGTGAAAGCTTTGTAGTTACAATACTCCTCCTCCATCACCAACCACACCGTGACATCCGGCAACGACGACGGATCTTCACCGGAAACATTTCTCCGGTAAGCCTCGTTCACCCAAACCACTCGGTTCGTGGCATCAGACACAAACGCTGGACACGTGTCCTTACTTAGGTTATCCACCATCTCAACGTCGGTATGAGAACTCGAACCACCGTCGTCACACACGGCTGTAACGGACTCCACCGTCACCCACGTCTCCACCTCCGCCGTGACGCCGGCGTTAAACATGGCCCACGTGGTGGTTTCTCGTGTTTCCTCCCCGGTTATCGTTTTAACCAACGGATCTAGTAACGGTGTGTAGTGGTGGGTTGTGAGATCTGATTTTTCCGGCATGAGTTGGAGTGTCACGACTCCGGTTTGGTCCCGATGATCAGACACGTCAGATCTGTTCTTTCCTCGACACGTGGCGTTATTATTCTTTGAAACCCTAACGTACTTTCGCTTGGTTCGTTTGTTCGTAAGGTATGATGAGTTCTTGTTGTTGTTGTTGTCTCCTGCATCGCATGGCTGACACGTCATCGGTTTTGGAGCGATGGGACGGTACCGGAGCATGAGAGCGTCGACGGAGACCTTATCATGCGCCTCACCGGCGTATCTTAGCGTTCCCAATAATTCTTGTTGATCCATTATCTTTCTCTCTCTCTTCTCAAACACTCTCTCTCTCTCTGTGTAGTGTTTCTGTGTGTATCTCTCCGGTGAGCCGAAAAGACTATCATTAGGGGGCAGCAAATGAGGAGGAATGGTAATTTGCCACGTGGTTCTAGGGTTAGCGCATATATACATTTAAATCATTGGATGGTCTTGTGCATCTTCTATTTCATCTTTTGCACCATATTTATGTCTCTTTTGCTTCTTTATTTAAATATGTTTTTTTTTGTTTCTCTACCTGAGATTAGAGAGTAAGAAAAATATATTATCTATACTTTGTTAACGATTCAGAGCAAACTATTTTTTTTTAAATCATTTTTGAACATCATGATTCAGAACAACAAGCCCCAGGTTTCAGACAAATTCTTGTTGAATTTTCTGTAATTATAATCTGTTACTTAATTGTCTTGCAATTTATTATTAATATGTATTTAGAAGATCATGTTAACCAATCATGCATATCGATATCGTACGATAAGTTCAAAAAAATATATATCGTACGATGATTAACGAGACACATACACGCACTTGTGTATATATATGACTATAAGGGTAGGTATATATATTTATATATACATACAAATCATCTCTCATGTATATAGTGTTTTATTGTGTAAGTAAGATTTATTAATTAACTTTTTAACTACCTAAAACCTTGAACATCTAACTATAGTTTTCATTGTGGAACTTGTTCCAAGTCTCATATGTTTTCATTTTTCAAATAAATGTAAGCGTAGCTTTTCCCTTATAACTCTGTTAAAAGTGCATGACTAGTCATACATAGTTGTATATGAAACCTTTTCGTTATTTAAATTGCAAATGGTTATGTAATAAAAAAACCTTGATAAAAAAATTCTTTGATTCTATGACATATTTATCATATATAAAAATGTATATACGTGATTTTGAAAGAACTATATATGTGTGTGTGTTTTTTTGACTAAAATATATGTGTGTTTGTTGCAACAAAAACTATGTTTGTTTGTTGCATTAGTTTATGCCAAATATAAACTTACTCGACTTATAAAAATCGTTTGAACTATATTTACAAGTTGTTAACTGAATCAAAGACTCGCATTTAAGCAATAATAGCATTCACTGTAATTTGCGACGTTGCACATGCCATACATAAATTACAGTTTGATCCGGACTGTAAAACAATGGTCAGTACTAGTAGATAAACATTAGAGTTTTGTCACTTAACTTTTCAATTAAAAATCTATTAGGAATCTTTTTCTATGATTACATATGGTCCAACACCATAGTTTCAAATTTGGACGGGACATTGTAAACGCAGAGCACACCCACATTGGTTGAATAGAAAAAATATCATCAACCCACATCGATGCATACACATAGGTCCCTGTGATAAATTTAATCGAATGGTTATCGAAGCCCTCCAATAATTTTGGTATATTCCCATTTTTCTTTTCTTAAAAAAAAAGCTGAGATTTGTATATTATGTTAATGCGTGGGTCCAATATGAAACAAAATATGCTGGTTCGCCTTATTTGAAGACTCTTATTGGTCATAGTAATCTCCGACCAATCAAATGGCATTATGTGTCCTCCATCTCTCAGTTGAAAAAGCTGTTATGTCATGACTCATCGCACATTTGAAAATATATACATACATATTCTTTTGTATATATTCATACCATACGCATGCAGCATGCCTACATATATGAATGGGTAAACGAAAAAGACCATTTACATTGGTTAAATATATCCAACATCCTAATATTCACTTTTAAACTCCACATCATCTTATTTTTCTTCCATCTAATTATTCACACCATCTATGGTGAAATAGATGAACGAATTTGGATTGAAAATCAACAATAAAATAGGAACATTTTTCAAAAAAAGAAAATTTTTATTTAGAACATTTTCAATGGTACATTATTTCTCATTTTATTACAATGGTACTTTATATTTTTTTCAGTTCTTCAAATTTTAGTTCTTTATTTTTTTAAGACGAATTTTTTAGTTACAAACTAATCCTTAATTTTAACTTATTGTTATTTTGTACTTAAGTAAATTATATGTATTAATGTCATTCACTTAATTTACATAATTACTTTTATGTAATTAAATGTTAATAATAAAGAACATGAAATTATGTATTTCCTAAACCATATATACAAAACGAAAAAACAAAAAATAAATATAATGAAGAACTGTTAGTGACTCATCTAATTTATAAGAGAATATATTAATATTTTTATTAAAAAAGTTTTAAACCACATAAAACTAAAAAATGAAAAACGAAAAAAAAATCTTCTAAATTGAAAATTTAGTAGTTCAAACTTCACAAAATCAATAAAATAACAAATATTTTACAGAATGTATGCACTTTGCAGCTTGCGTGACCCATAAGCACCAACAATTGGGCTCAAACAGTTTGACGTCGGCCCATAGGCCCAGTAACGTGAAACTGTCCCGTGTTCAGCAGCATCCACTGTGGTAAATCGTGGAACACCCATTCTCTCTCGTTTCTCTTTACACTTCTTCGTCCCTTCCTCGATCCCTCTCCGTCGCCGATCTCGTTACTTCATCTCTCCCGGTGAGACTCTCTCTCTCTCTCTGTTCGTATATATTTGTATTCTAATCATTCGATGTATTCTTTGACGTTTGGTTGATCGCTAGTTGTACGGATCTGTATGTAGACTCGGATTCGTAGGGTTTGTTCGATTTTGTTGATTCGTATTTGTTTGTTGTGCGAACGCATCTTCACTGCTTCAATTTGATGTTCTGATTCAATCTTTGGTATTGTCTAATCAGATGGTTGGAGGAGGAGTTATCCAGCAAATTCTCAGGAGGAAGCTTCACTCCCAATCACTTGTGAGATATTTTAATTTCATTTTCTGGAATATAAGATAGTGTTAAGTGATTTGCAGCAATCTTGAAAGGGCATTTTGGTCAGTGTATAACTGATTTGGTTTGCACTTTGCAGCAAGAAGTTTCTCTCTTAGCATTGTTTTTTTATTATCTTGCAGGCAACTCCTGTCCTGTCTTGGTTTGGTTCGAAGAAAGTTCATGAGGATGCTGGGTCTTCTGGTGTGAGAGCACTTGCTCTCTTGGGTGCTGGAGTTACAGGACTGTTTAGTTTCTCTACTGTAGCATCTGCTGATGAGGCTGAACATGGGTTGGCGTGTCCAGACTACCCTTGGCCTCATGATGGCATTCTCAGCTCATATGACCATGCTTCGTGAGTGTTTCTCTACATATTACTTACCACTCTTTTAGCATCCTTATACTATTAATTTATATCAAATCGCTAGACGGTAACTAGTCATTTGTATAGGACTAGTGACTATGCCTATAATTCGAGGCTTAAGCATGGCCTATGCTTTAATGGATTATTGATTTTTTTTATATTTATAATATCTTTTTAACTTTTAAGTTTTGTTATAATTTTTTTGTGATGAAATTTAAAAATTAGACATACAAAAAAATGAAATTAGACAAACTTGTGGATTTAAAGTAACAGTATTACTTGATTTCACAGATATAAACCAATTTGATCAATTTAAACCAGATTTTAAGAAACTTGTTTCGGCTATAACTGATTTGCAGCCTAGGCGCCTACTAGACAGATTTTTAGAACACTGCTTTTTATAATTAGACTTTGAAACTTGAGCTAAAACTAAAAGTGTTTGCCTTTCTATGCTGTGTTAAGTGACGAAGGTTTGAATTTGTATGAGCAGGATCCGTCGTGGGCATCAAGTTTACCAGCAAGTCTGTGCTTCTTGCCATTCTATGTCTCTAATCTCATACCGAGATTTGGTGGGTGTTGCCTACACAGAGGAAGAGGCCAAAGCAATGGCAGCTGAAATCGAGGTTGTTGATGGACCTAATGATGAGGGTGAGATGTTCACCCGTCCTGGTAAACTCAGTGACCGCTTGCCTCAGCCATATGCTAATGAATCAGCTGCAAGGTTTGCTAATGGTGGAGCGTATCCTCCTGATCTTAGTCTTATCACCAAGGTCTGCTGCTGTTTTACTTATCTGAATATCTGTAGCAAATTTGTGTTTAATGATCTAAGTGGTTTCAATGTTCAGGCACGTCACAACGGTCAAAACTACGTCTTTGCTCTTCTGACGGGTTACCGTGATCCTCCTGCTGGCATTTCAGTAAAATTTATCTCATTTCTTACAGTGGACTTGTTCAAATTCTGAAGTGCCGGTTATGATAGAACCCATGATAATTTTTGACAGATCAGAGAGGGGCTACACTACAATCCTTATTTCCCTGGGGGAGCAATTGCTATGCCCAAAATGCTCAATGATGAAGCTGTTGAGTATGAAGATGGTGTTCCCGCCACAGAGGCACAGGTTAGTTTTCATCTGTTGAAAACATCAGAATCCCCACGAGTTTTTTGGGCTTAATGGACAGCTTTGCTTGCTGAGTGTCATGATATTAACTTTGAGTTTTGTCAATTACGGCGCAGATGGGTAAAGATGTTGTGTCATTCTTGTCTTGGGCAGCTGAACCAGAAATGGAAGAGAGGAAACTGGTATGTTTATCTTCCTTTTTTTCTCCAGTGCATATGCATTTTGGTTTGATGTGGCAAAATCTCAGTCGAAGTTCCTAGTTTTTTAGTTTATAATCAGACAAGTTGACTTAATAGTCCTACTACCAAATGTGTTGTCCTAATAGTTCTTGGTCTGCTACTAAGGCATTATCATCTAGATATGCTGAGCTCTTATATGTTCCAGCATTTAACATGGTGCTAGCTAAATGGTGAGTCTCATGATTTTGCAGATGGGATTCAAATGGATATTCCTACTATCTCTTGCCCTGCTCCAAGCAGCGTACTACAGGCGACTGAAATGGTCTGTTCTCAAGTCCCGCAAACTGGTTCTCGACGTGGTGAACTAAAGCAGTTGCAATGGCTACACAACACAAGTCCTCTTTTCAGCAACATATCTCCATTTTTTTCATGTGCCATAAAAATCTTCGATTGGAAGGTGGAAAGACCTCAGCTTCTTTTATGAAGATAATAACGAAAATTGAAAATGTCTGCCTCATAATCAAACATGAATTTGAGATTATTATTATTCATTTTATTTTGTTTCTTCTCCCAGACATGGTTCATTCAATAAAGATACTCTGTTTCATGGTTTAGAGATTTGTATCCTCTCCTTGATCGTTCTGTCATTGTTGCCATGAATATTTGTACGTTTCAAGAATCCAAACAGGTAGTTCACAGAATCTACTAACAATAACGTTGATTTTTTGCACTGAATGTTGCCATAAATACAAGTTGCAAGAGAAATTAAAATACCATTTTTGTTTTGCTATATAGTTTCACAGATATAGTCAATAAACTTGTCATTGTTAGGGGTGGGCACAAATCGAATATTCAGGTATTTGGAGGCATTTGTGATTCGACCCGTTTCGTTCGAATAATCAATTTCTGATTCGATTCGATCCGTAGCCATCCGAATATCCGAAATTTTTTAGGTTTTTAACTAAATATCCGATTCGATCCGTAAAAATAAAATAAAAATTTAAAGATAAATTCAAAGTCCAAAATAATATAAAATAATAATATTTTATTACAAAATATTTAATTTTAAAAAATTTAATAACTAATATAATAAATTTAATAAATAAAGTACTGTAAATTTCACATAAAATATAATATTTATATAATTTTATATATAATTATTTAAATATATGTATATATATGCATATAACGGATCAGATCGAATATCCGTACCTAAAAATATTAGTATTTGTGATTTGCTTTGTTTTTTTATAGATATTGCATTTTAGTATTTACTTTGCTTCGTAGAATTACAAATATCCAGATTTTTTTGTTTGAATCAAAACGGATAACAAATCGAATCAAAATTTATGGATATTATGCCCAGCCCAAGTCACTGTTGCTATAAATATAAGTCATAAGAGAGATTTATAATACCATTTTGATTCAGTATAGTGGATATAATGGCCAAAAAGAATATCTATAACCAACAAAACTACAACACGTTACACCGGATGGTAAATAATCCGGATTGTTCGTTTCTCCATCCAGATGGCTCATGTGGATGGAGATGAGAGTTTTGTTCATTTAAACATTAAAATACAACTCATCTGGATGACTCTTCTAAATGACTTTTAAAAATTTAGGTTTAATTTTAGAAACCAACCGACTGGACCAAATGAAACCATCTGACTGGAAATGGTTCCAACAAATTGATAAAATGTCGATATTACCTTTCATACAATTCAAATATTTTACAAACCTATTATATGCATTATTCTTCACTCTCCTATACTCTCTGGCCGTCAATCTCTCTCTAGCTGCGTCTCTCTTTTGAACTTCATGAAAAGAGCTTGAGCTCTCTCTCTCCCCGCTTCTCTCTCTCGCCCGATCTCTCTCTTCCCGCCTCTCTCTCTCTCGCCGCATCTGCCTCTCGAACTCCATGAAAGGAGCATGAGCTCAGGGCCGGCCATGTATACACCCGAAAATTTTAATATGTTGACTTTTTAAAAAAAAAATGGTTATTACACCAAAGAAATAAGAAACGTCAATCAAGAATTCTTATCCATTTTACCTCTCATTGATCGTGAATGTTACAACTCACTCTATGTTGGATTGCACCTTAAACCTTAACTCTTTTCAGATATCATGTCTTCTTTTCCTTGGTTCCATATGCATATAAGTAAAAAAAAAACGATGGGGAGAGAGGAACATCAAAATCCACAATCACGGATGATTTAGAAGATGAAAAACACAGAGAAAGAATCAAAGAAGACAATGTTTCCTACACTTAAAAGAGTCCTTTAAGTTAAAATTATGTTTAATCCAGAAACTAAAACTTGGGACCTTTGGTCAATACGTGTATTGGAGACTTGATAGAAGAGGTTTAACAATATAGCTATGGCATATATAATACTAATGTTAAATATATATATATATATATATATATATAATGTTGATCAATCATATTTAAATATATTTCTGTTCATATAATGAAAATATATATAAATGAGAGGTTAATTAGTTAGGAATGCACGTGTAAGAGGAGGATCATCCCGAGATCCCAATTTGGTTAGACAACAACAATATATTACGTCAAATTTTTCTTCACAGCCTGCTGATATATACCCTAAATTTTTACAGTATTGATATACATGCTTTGCTGGGCCTACAAAGTGGTCTCCTTGCCGGACATACACGGATTTTTCCTAATTGGGAAGGCAAAAAGTTAAAAATGATCAATTAATTTCTTATGTAGAACACTAATGCACAGTTTTTTTTTTTATTTGAGAAAATTTAACTTTGAAAAATAAATGTTAACCTGACGCCATTGGTAAAAAGATAAGCGCAGATACCATCAATGAAAATAGCAAAAGAGATGAAAACTTGTTTGTTGCCATTTCTTATGATTTAGAATATGCAACAACTAATTTTCTTCTTCTGGAAAACCTTCAGTTGTATATTTATATATAACCAATTAAAAGATAATATCTAAACGGAAAATTATAATTAACAACTTCTAGCATAAGATGAGCATATGTCGTCATTTCAACAAAAAGTTTCAACATATTACACAAATTTAATTATTTATTTACCTTATGCCTTTAGAGTATTGCTATAGTTACAAATAACTATTGTGTTGTTATATATGTCTCAAAGGTATTTCATACAATGCAAGTAACTAATATTCTTTCTGTTTCATTTTAGTTGTCTTTGTAAAATAAATTTTTCGTTTCAAAAGTAGATACATTTTTAGAATTTTAATGTAAAAAGTTTTTTTATCCTTATCAAGATCTTTCTTTTTTATGAATTTAAATACTATATGATTTTTTTATATTTTTCAGTTTATTTGTTATTAACTGAAATATGGTTAGATGTATAAATAATATTATTATTTAGAAAATATACAAAATTAAAAAAAAATTGATTTGTATGCACAAATCTTAAACGACAATTAAAATAACACGAAATAAGTATCATGTAATGAGTTTGAGTTTTCCATTATCATAAATTTTGACTGGGTCAACAGAACTCATAATGAAGTTGAAAAAACGTTTCAGAATTCCATTAACATAAACTTTAACTATATAGTTGGTCAACATATCTCATATATAATTAAGTCGAAAAATGTGTCATAATTTATTATGTATGTTCCCTTAACATAAATTTTGACAGGAAAGTTGGTAATCAGATCTCATAATTCACTTGAAAACGTTTCATAATTTATTATGTATGTATGAGTTGTGTTTATATGTTAAGTTATAAAATTTTAAATAACTTTTGAAAACTTTTTAAACTTGTATCACATTATTAAAACATATTGAATTTATCATTGTATTTGCTAATGTTTATTTATTCTAAATATAAACGATATTATAAATTAAAATTAGTATAATTTTATTATGAATCAAATTGGTAGTAATAATATGAATCAAATTAGTACTTCTAGTAAAAATATTTGAAGCTGTTAAGCGAGCTCAAGAGCTGGTTGCTCAGATGGCAGAGAGCTAAAATCCCAGATGATCATCACATGTTGTTGAGTGGTGGAATGCAAATATCCCCATATAAAAAATTACTCATTACATTGAGTATCCTCTTCCAATAGCGTCTCCATCTCCACTCCACAACTTCTTAAACTGACAAAAAAGGAACACAAGAAGCTGCGAACACAGTGACTGTGGCAAAAGAAAAGGAGAAACAAGAGATGATCAGACAAGGGTTATGAAGATTCTTGCGTCTCAAGCAACCCAAAACGCAACCAAGCTTGAAATGGAGATCCTCACAGCAGCTGCTGAGCGTGAACAAGCTCACAAAGACAAGAACGTCGCGAGGAAGCGAACTCCCCAAGAGAAACGTGAGAAGAAAGAAAGGAATCTATTTGACAATCCGCCTGTGTACAAGATCAAGAAGCTATCGCATGAAAAAACAAGATTCAAAGTGGAGATGAATGCAAAATAAAACCTATTAACAGGGTGTAGTGTGATGACAGAAGCAGGGATGAGTGTTGTTGTGGTTGAGGGTAAAAGAAAAACAATATAGAGATAGGAGAAGGTGATGCTGAAGAGAATAAACTGGATAGAGATAGAGAAAGAGATTTCACGTACAAGAGTGCTTGAACGAATCTGCTGCCATGAAAATTCAAGAGATTAGTGTGTGTTTAGTATTTTATAATCTACTAGGTGGGTTGGCCGCACATGCATGCATAAATTTGATTTTTAATGTAAATTTTTTAGAGAAATACCCTAAGATAGACATAAAAAAGTTTTTGTCATAAAAATAAACTTTAAGGGAAAAAATGACAAAAATAACCTTTTTAGGGTGGGATTTTGGGGGTAAATATACGTTTATACCCTTTGGGTTAACTAATATAGACTTAGGATTTAGAGTTATGGGGTGTGATTTTGGGGGTGAGGTTTAAAATTGAAAAATTAAATAAAAAATATTAATTTTTAAAAAATAAAAAGGTTTAGTTTGATCATTTTTGTTTTTGAAATTTATTTTTGTGACAAAAACTTCAAAAGGTGTTATTTGAGAGATTTGCCCATTTTTTTATGTATACTATATTCATTATTAGTAAATCAATTTTAGAATTCACTCAATTATATCAAATTAATAATTTTACTTGATTAATATTTAGTTATGTGTTTTCTGTTTTTTAATTTTATCTTTTTGTTAAAAGATTGTTTTATAACAACACAATATAATATCAGAATTATCTTTTTATTTTAAATAATTTTTAGATTTTGGATAATTCTCATTGTTATTAATTTTAATCATTTATCTGATAAAAATAATTTAAATTCGTTTTATTTTGAATAATTTATATATTTTATTCATTAAAGGTATAAACGATATTAACCGCTCTAACTTTTAACGTGAAAACTCTGTTGCAAAAAATCAATTCCCAGATAATAGTATAGATGTGTGCTAACAAAGAGATTGATCTACTTTGTCGCATCTTGTCAAAATTGTATTAGTTTTAAAATGCAAATACAAAGCTTAGTTTATTTTTATTTTGTTCAAATCAATTCCTTGTAAATGTTATTTTGGTTAGATGACCTAATTCTAGTTTAGCTGGCCGGTTTTTGAAAAATAAGTTCACACATCAATTCATTTTTCAGAATGCATACATCTCTATGAGTAGTTTTCAATGTCAATTTACGGCTTCTTTTGAACAAAATTAGATACCTCTAATATCGTGAACCATTAGAAGTGGCCATCACAATCACACATGAGACACCTTCAACTTTTACTGTTTCTCGTTTTTGTTTGGAATTTTCCTTGGATCCTTGTCCATTGTCTTGACTCTTGAACAAGGGGGAAGCTGCTTGAATAGCTCTGGGTGCAATTGCGTCCCCAATTCTTTTTTTAGAAAAATTGTTTTATAGAGAAAATTGTTTAAAGTTATACAGAAACACATGCAAAATTCATGCACTCATTGTTTTTTTTTCAGTTTTGTCCGCTTTTGGAGTAGGCGTTTGGATTCGAATTGAGTATTTCAGATTTTCGAATATTTCAATATAGGGATATAAAATTCATTCGGATATTTATATATTTTAGGTCGTGTTTAGATACTTGTAATTCATGTTCGGGTAATTCGGATTGGGTTCGAGTATTTCAAATTATTTGAAAACTCATTAATCAAAACAAAATTCTTTTCAGTCAAATAATAATATCTATGTTGTAAGATAAAATAGTAAAGTATGAAACAAACAACGAAAAAATAAGTTATCAACTAAAGAATAGACGTCAAATACTCAATTATAAAAAGTAATACTTCATCAAAATAATTTCGGAAAAAATGTATACTCCAATAAAACCAAAAGGTATAAAAATTAAAGACGAATCCACTAAATCCACGATGAAAACCGGGTTAAGCTAAATGTGAACTACAAAAATAAAATGAATGAATCTAATCTATTAAAAAACTAAGATTAATATATATATATATATATGGATATTTCGGATATCAAATATTGTTCAATCGATTTTTGGTATCAATCGATTATAGATCGATTTGGATTGGAATTCATGTATTTCAGATAGGATTCGTGTACGGTTTCGTGTATCAGATAAAATACCGAGCCTTATCTTCATGAATTTATGATTTTGTATTTCTAATTTTTATATTTTATTAAAATATGCCCCTTAGTTATAAATGTTCCAGTTCGCCCCTGCTCTTGAACCGATAAAAACGCATTGCCCATGCCATCATTTCTTCTCTAAAGATATCCCATTTGTTAATATTATTAGATTTTTTTTAAGTTTTTATCTTTGTGTTTTTAATTTAGTTTCCGAACCCGTAATATCTGAATATCTTTTTGTACTCTTGTTACCCTTTAACTATGACTTCTGACTATTTTTGATATTGCATTTGCATCCTGGTTTTACGATCAGCTATGCACAAATTACTACGTTACTTGGTTTTCCCGATAACTATCTCAAATTACTCAGCATATACGACTAAACCTTCAACAAATATACCATAGACAAATAAATACTAAACCTTCAACAAATATACCATAGACAAATAAATATATCACAGCTTTTCATGGTGGTAGTATAGAAGATGAAGTTACGATACTTTAATGTCATTTTTTTGTTGCTAAAACGTCATTTTCTTCGTGAAAAAAGAAAACACATACTTTGGAAAATTTGATGTTTATTAGGTATATATATAATTCTAAAACTTCAGAAATCCATATAGATGACTACTCCTATAAAAATCATTATTATAATATATGCGGTGTCTTTTGTATTATTCGGTCTCATTCCAATATACGGTTGTCTGTTGTGGTGGCGGAAAGAGAAATTTCATGACAATATCATTGGATTTATAAGTAATTAAGCATTATCAGTATTAAAATAGTAATTAGGAGTCTGATTAACGTGATTGTTGACAAAAGAAAACAAATTTTTCCGTAATCATCAATCAATCTATGTGCAGTCAATTTCGTTGGAAATACTAAAAATTTATGAGATAATTAATGAAAGTTTTTAAACAAATTTGGCATCCAGTGATCATGCAGGCAATTTAAAACCAAGATTAGTAAACTCAGTTACTCATATTATAATAATTTCAAAGATACAACAATTTAATTTACACGTCGTTATTTTCTGTCACCATTTTAAACTTTGTACATTCATACCATTATTAGTTATCTTGTATCATTCACAACTTTATATAAAAATATATGAAATTAATTAACCATAAAGTGTCCTTAACCATACAACCATATATATGAAATAAAATAACATGGATCCGGTATTATGTCTATCCAGTAAGGCCATATGTCATTTTGGAGATCAAGAGATTGAAATTGTGAAGTAAATCGTGACTAATGTAAGAATCTTAATCCTTCTTTTAAGAGTATAACAAACAAAAGATAACTAAGCTACAAATAGCCCAAAGAGTACACAGTATTTATTTGTTTTCCAAGGATAAATTGTTGTTGATACATCTAATATTTGAGAGAATTTCAAGTTTACGACTTTTGTTTTACCACTTTTCATTTTTATCTTCATTAAAGAGATATTTTTAAAAATATTACTTTTTAAAAGGCAAAATTTTTTAAAATTAATTAGAATTCTAAATTTTACATTCTTAAACTCTACCTCCACCCTACATCACCCCTTAACTCTAAACTCTAAGTCTTAAATTAATTAATCCAAGGGTTATAAGTATGTTTTTTCTCTTAAAAACAAAGATAAAAGTGATTAATGTATTTTTGAAAAATGGTACAAGAAAAATGGTATTTTGGCAATTTACCCTAATATTTTTGGGTCACGTAATTAATCATGCTAATCTTCATATTTCATTTAGCAAATAACAAGAAACCAAATGTTTAATATCATGTACTATACGAAGTCTCGATCACATATTATCTTAATCTTTACTGAAACGATAATCTTTTCAGTTTTCACTTTCCAGCAAGCAAATATATTACATACAATATTATACGTTTGACGAAAGAAGTCGATTATTTGGTGGTTATGTCTTAGTCTCTTAAACGCTGCAGGACTATTGATTATCAAACCTCCATAGGAATGTATTTTTAATATATCATTATACAATAGATAATATACATCATGATATAAGTGCAATATGTATAATAAGAGGTGATAATTGGTGACGGTCCAAGTATGTATGATCATTGGTTCATTAGGACCACTTTAAAAAATTTGGAAATCATAAACATTTAGTAATTTTTTAAATAAATAATTAGGTGATAATCTCCGTTATGTACAGAATCAAATATTTTATAAAATATTTATTAAACAAATAAAAAATTATGAAATAAAGTTTGTAAACTTTTTTCTTTCTAATACTCAAATACGCCAATCCGACAATATTTGACTTCTCTCAATAGAAGTTAAAAACCTTCAACAAGACCATCAACTATTGAATCAACTGCTATTAATAATAATAAAATATATGTAAAATATATTTAACGATTTGAATAAATTAGAAATGATAAAATTTCTAATTTTATTAATTCAAATATGATACATATTTCTGAAATTTTAAAACTAAAGATTTATGTATTTTATATGGTATATAGTTTAACTTAAATGATACCAAAATAGATATATTTTTTAATTAGTATATATTTACTAAAAGAAAAATTCTACTCATGTAGTTTTATGTTAATTTGTATTTTGTTTATAACAAATTTTTAAACCATTGATCAAACAATTTCAGCGTGTGACTTTTAACATTTTAGTGATTTATAATTGTTTCAAAAAATTAAAATATAATATATAGGAATTTTTTAAAATTTTATTATATGATTAATATGACTATTTATTTTATTTTAATATATAAAATTAAACAAAATGATATAAAATACACAAATTGTTATCAAATTTTTATCTTTCAGAATCATGAATCATTATATTTAAATCATACCAGATAATTATATAGTTTTTATTCAAGGTAAAAAAAACAAAGATTATTTTTTTTTGTGTATTGCAAATTAATTTATTAGCTAAGTTAATGAGAAATATAATATATATCTCGATGAACTAACTTATTTATCTAAAAATTTAAAAATCATTTTAATAATAACATATGACATAATCATATGTTACCATATAAGATATTTTTATAAGATTTGAAAATTTATGTCTATATATACTATGTTAAAAAAAGTTGGAAATCAAACCAAAAATTCACTAAATTGTAGGTCATTATAATCTCTGAATGCCAATTGAATCAACCAGCTAGTTGGCATAATAAATTAATAATAAAGTGAAAAAATTCTATATATTGTTTCCTAATATAGGAAATACGTAATCCTAAAGTTAAGACAAAAAAAAAATGTAATCAGGGAATTTACATAAAGTGCCACGTCAATTCCTAAAAAGTCACCACACTCAAAACGACACCGTTTTGGTCTTTACTGAGTGGGCACCGTGTACGTGTGGGACCCCCACTTCTCCTACGAAACACATTAAATAGTGATCATATCATATAGTCCGTCTCTCTAACCACTATTTAACAAAATCAAAAACATAATTCCTCGAGACAAAGTTTTTTTTTTTTTTTTCCCATCTCGAGAGAAAGTTTCTCCACTCTTTAATTTATTTTTGATAAGTCGAGTCCGGTGAATGGGTTCGTCTTCGTCGTCCCTTAACAAGTCTCCGTTTAGAACAGAGAGTATGGTAACACCAGAGTCTCCCACGAAACATATTATTAACTCAGTGGAGGAAAACGACACCGTTGTAGTCTCGACCGTATCTAAATCGTCTCCTTCTACCAAGAAAAGCTTCGGTAATTCTCTTATTTAATTTTTGATCTTTAGATTTTTTTTTCTAGTTAAAAAGTTAAATATGATTGGTTCATGATGATATTGAATCTGACTAGTGATGTGGGGTTTCGAATATTATATAAAAAGTATTGATTATAATATGTATTCGTTTAATTAAATTCTCAGAATCGCCGAGAAAGAGTACATCATCTGTCCCGGTGGCTTCTCCGGCTGTTAAATCTCGGTGGTCGTTTTCTTCTTCTAAGAAAAGCTTCGGTACTTAACTCAAAACTTTTTTTTTCCTTAAAATAATTCATGTCCTGTTATATTTGTTCATTAGTGTTTCAGCTTTCTTGATGATTAGTCTTTGTCTGATGGTTCAATTTTAGTTATTGTCCGGTCGAAATAATTGTTGTTGTTGTTATGAACGAACATTAGCATGTGGTGGTTCGGTGATCGGAGAAAAACAGCATCTGAAATTATTCTTCCATTATTTTATTTTTTTTATAAAAAAAATCTTGCATTAATGGTTTTTCTAAATCAGTTTTTGATTTTCTTCCTATGTTGATAGAGATAGACTTTAACGTTATTCATTTGATTCGTTCTTATCTGATAAGATCATATCTCTGATTTGATTTTTTTTTCATCGTAAATTTAATGTTATTAAAAGAAACTTATGTCAAAATCAAAAAGACTTTCCCGTGATAACATAGATTTTTTTTTATCACAACAGTAATTTTGAAAAAAAAAACAGAAAGCTATGTTGGTGAACTTTGAATTATGAAAAAGCAGCCTTTCTTTCCTTGCCGTCGATCTCCCTCCGTGGTTGGCCGTGTTCCTCACCGCCGCTACGTGAGGGAGGCTCTCATCCTCCTCTTTTGTTTAATATAAGTTTTGTTAAGTTTACTGTTTTTTAAGATCTCCTCCTTGGTTCTGCGCGTGCGTCTACGTACTGCGTTTTGGGTGTTGGGATCCTTTGTAGTCATGTTCTTAAGGTAGTGGTGTCGTGTGGTTGAAGGTTGTTTTGTGTCCCTGAAGTTTCTGTCTTTTGAGAGGGCCTTTGTAGAGGAGTCTTTTAAGGTGGCAGCCAGTGCTTTTTGGGTTTGATTCTCTTGGCTCCCTTGGTGTTTCCTGCTTGTCTAAGTTCTTTGCTGGAAGAGTTGAGTTGATAGAATTTGAGTTAAGCAGTCAGAGGTTCCTTGGTTTGCTCGTGACTTCTTTTCGGTGAATAGGTTTGATTTGGAGCATGTTTTACCTCGCTCTGCTTGTGGTTTAGCGGTTGAACCTGTTTTGTCCTTCGGATTGGTTGTCAAGCTTTTCAAGTGGTGTTGGTCTGTCCTAATTGGAGGCCTTCCTCGGTTCGCTTGGTTTCTCTTTGTAGGCCTAGAGTGGTTTGGAAGTTTATGTTCTCTTTCTTCCTCTCCTTGTTCTCAGAACTTTCAGCTTCTTGGGGATTTAAACAACGTTTCTTCTTTTTATCTTATGTACCCGTGTCTGGGTTCTAGTTTCTTTTCTAGTTTATCTGCTTTGTTTGCGTTGTAATCGTTTGCTGCCTCGGAGTAGGCTTGAGCTGCCTGTTGTTTGGGCTTTTGTTTCTGGAGATTTGTTATCTGCCAGCTTGTTGGTCACCCCTGTGTGGGTTATTGTCACCCCTGTGTGGGTTAGTGTCACCCCTGTGTGGGTTTAAGTAGCCGCTTCCTTTGGGTTCCTGTTTGTATTATGTTTTATGCTTATAATATATTCCAATTTGCGGGAAAAAAAAAAACATTGCTTTGTCACTTCTTTAGATTTTCATCTCCTCTGTTTTTAAGAATAGACTTATAGTAATTCTTGTCTGTTTTGGTCTATTATGTCTTATAAGGTGATTGAATCATATGATACACTTACAATCTTGTTCTTAATTTGTGAAATACATCTTATTAATTTGTTCCACAGGTAGTAAAGATGAAACATTTTTTGATACTCAGCAATGGCTACAATCTGACTCTGACGATGATTTCCACAGCGTTAATGGAGGTAAAAACTTAAAACCTAAAAAAAAAACTTATTTTAAAATTATTGTTTAATAAGTGACCTAGTTTCTGTATGGTTCAATATTCATATTTTTGGGTTTTTATACTCAGATTTCACTCCATCGCGTGGAAACACTCCAAAGTGCAGCTTCTCGGACAGGCCTCCTCGTATCCAAAGCCTTATATTCCAAGACAAGAAGTCTTCTCGTGGCTCTTCTCCAGCGCCAAGACCAAGGAGGAAGAAGCTTGGTGAACTTTTCAGAGACAGTATAAGAGAACGATCAGAGGAAAGCTCTGGAGCGCCATCAGCTCTAAGCTCTCCTCCTTACGTCTCAGGTGCAAAATCAGGCGAGTTAACCAATGTGGCCAGTGAAGACATTAGTGTGAAGGAAGAGAAGAAGAAGAAGAAGTATAACCGGCAGCATCATGGATGTCTTCCTGGTTTCTCATCATGTGGTGGAAGTTTTGGGGAGAGGAGGAAGAAGATGAGCTCTGAAACAGCGGTTGTTACTGTGAAATGAGATGTAGAGAATGATAATGTTTTGTATATGAAAGAATGAGAAAGAGATCTCAGAGTAAAATCGCTGATGAACTTTACACGATATTTCACTTGATGTGATGAGAAGATAAATCAATCCCATAGTTGAAGAGATAATAATGTTAAGAGTGTTATGAAAAACATGTTTGCTCCTCCTCAAACTCTGTTAAAAGTCAATAATGTAAAATTCATTGTCACTATAGGTACATAGAAACTTCTATTATTGTATAAATTTTTGTCTTTATTTCTAATTTCAAATATAAATTATAAATATTATTATAACATGTTACTGTGTGTTAATGCCATGTTTATCTACGGTCTTTTAAAGTGGGGTTCTTAACTTAAATTGACTCGTTTTTAATTTTTTTTTTCAAATTTTTTTTTGGTTAAGAGACGGCTCTTAAGTCTGTTATTTAAGAGACGTCTCTTAAATTTTCTTAGTTAAAAATTAAGAAACGGCTCTTAAAAAAATTAAGAACCCCTGCTAAGAGACCCCCCAATAAATATGCCCTAAGATGCCTGGTATACTACTATAATATTACTTATTATTCTAAGCTGGTTTGTCGTCTCGTAATATCTATACCATTATTTGAGAAGTGAATTTGCATTATGTAATTAAAATGAATTTATATTAATAATATTATATTTTAAAAATAAGATAATTAGTATTCCCTCCGTTTCAATTTAATTGTTGTTTTAGGTTTTTGCACACAAATTAAAAAAACATTTAATTTTACATATTCTCAAAATAAAAACACAATTACCTATACACCTAACTACATTTCAACCAATAGAAAAATAGAATGATATATAAAATCATTAAGTTTTGCATTAAAATCATAAAATAACACTTATTTTAAAACAAAAAACTTACCCTATAATGACAAGTAATTTGAAACGGAGGTACTATGTATTATGTTGTTATCTTGAAAATATATTTTCTATTATAAAAATTCAAAATTAAGATATGAAAATTATAATTAAATATTAATCAAGCAAAAAAAATTGTATAAATATATTTTCTGAAAACTTTCAAATGTGTGAATGTTGTCATTTGTAGTTAACTTGATGTTTGATTTAAATTTTTTGAAAACTTAAATAATAATTTATTACGTTATTTTTAATATATATTGCCGCCATACATTTTATTTAATTTTCTAATAAATATGATCTTATCACTATAATACTATTGAAGATGAGAAATTGTCAAAAAATAACACATTCTTACTATCACTTTTTATGTTTACCTTATCATTTTTATTCTTATTTTCAAAGAAAAAAAAACATTTATAATCTTAGGATTAATTAATTTAAGACTTAAGGTTAAAAGTTGAGGAATGGGGTAGAATTTTGGAATGTGAAGTTTAAGATTCTAATTAATATAATTTTTTTTTTGCATATTAAAAAAGAAGATGTTTTTGAATTTATCTCTTTAGTGAAGGTAAAGATGAATAATTATACCTATAATGTGGTAAACATGAAAATTACACATGATGAGAACATGTTTACTATATTATGGATTATTACATAAGAACGCTTAAGTCACCTATATAAAATATAATGAAATTTATTAAATTTGACTGATTGTTTATTATCATATTTTCAGCCTAATTTTTCGTTTCAAACATTTTAATACCAACAATCACAAAGATTTTTTAAACTTTTACCTTTTTAAACGGCTATGAACATTATTATCACCTATAAACACACTTATCTTTCACTCATTCACTTCATCTAAACATTTCATCTTCTCTCATAACTTTCAAATAATTTTCTCTCAATTTTTTCTTGCAAAAAGATGATTCAATCGTTTTTATTTTATTTTATTTGTGATTGTAATCTTTGCTTGTATGTAAGGTATTTTGTTGGTGAATTTACTCTAGAAGAATTTGAGATAAATATTGGTTTACTTTTCTATGCGATTTTTTTTTCTTGTAATTGCTTTATGAATAATATAAACGATTCATTTTGAATGAAAATATTTTTAATTCACTAATAAAATTTATAATTTTGTTTTTATAAAATCAAATGAAAAATATCGAGAAACTCTAGTTTCTATTTCTCGAAGTAACTGGAGCAAATTACACAACATGGATCACCACTACGAAGCTTCATCTAGATTAAAAAAAATACTCGACACGATAAAAGAAGGAAACAAATCCGCTTCTCATGAAAAGAACAAAGCTTTATATTTCTCAGAAAGCATCTAGATGAAAATCTCACGGATAATTATGTGAGAACAATTCATCCTTTAGATCTTTGGAAAGCTCTAAAAAAGAGGTTTGACTATGACTACAAAACACAACATGAATCATGAAGAAGTCATTTTCTTCTGGTTATCAAACCTCTCTTTTAGAGCTTTCCAAATATCTAAAGAATCTTGCTCTCGCATAATCATGCGTAAGATTATTATCTAGATGTTTTCTCAAAAATATTATAGTTTTAGCCTTTTCATAAGAAACAAATTTGTTTTTTTTTTTACGTGTCAAGTATTTTTCTTAATTTAGATGAAGCTCTTGGTAATCCATGCTGTGCAATTTTCTCCATTTACTTTGAGAGATGGAAACTAAGTTTCTCAATATATCATTTTATTTTCTAGACACAAAATAATAAATTTTATAAGAACATAATAATATTTAATTCAAAATAAACCGTTTACATTAATCATACAAGCAATTACAAGGAAAATATCGCATAGAAATATAAACCAAAATTTATGGTAAATTCTTTTGGAATAAATTATCCAACAAAAAGACCATGCATACAATCAAATATTACAATCACAAATAAAAAATAATCGAATCAACTTTCTTGTAATAGAAAATCGGAAGAAAATTATTTGAAAGTTATTTGAGATAATATGAAATGTTTGGATGAAGTGAATGAGTGAAATATAAATGTATTTATAGATGAAAATATGGTCCATAGGCGTTTAAAAACGGTAAAAAAATTAAATTTTCTTTGTGACTGTTGGTACTAAAGCGTTTGAACCAAAAATAAGTCTAAAAATATTGTAATAAGCAGTTCATTAAATCCAATAAAATTTATAATATTTTATATTGGTTACATAAATATTCATATATGATAATTATAATATAATAAACATGTAACTATCAATAGTAATATGGTGATAAAACTATTCACGTCAAAATAAAAAAAAATTGTGTGGCAGTTCAACCAAGCCAATATGTAAATAATAAATGTAGTGCATTTAGCAACCATAATATTTAACAATTCTAGTATAAGAACGAGGTGACAAAGCGCCCGCATTAATATAAGCTAAAAATAGTGTGGTAAAATAACCATCACAAATAATAAATAATAATATATGCGGTGTATTATAATATGATATATACTAAATATAAATTTTTCCATGTCAAAGAGATCATGCTGATGACGTCTTGTAATAATACTTACATATTAGATGATTTGATGTGTTGCTAATTTATGACTTTTGGATCTTTGCTTTGGTGGCTGGTGAAGCTTCATGAATCTTTCAATGGTTCATTATTTATTTACATCAGATTGTGTGTTAGGAAGTTATGGCATCATGAACATATATAAAAACTAAAGATGATTTCTCCAACAAATTAACAAGTAACAAAAGTTCTATTACCAAACCAGATGGTTTTTAAATCTTGCTTGTATGCTAAGGCTTATTAGCTCCTTAACTAATTCGGCAATTCTGATGCACACGTTCTACTTGAACACACGCATAAAATATAACAAAAATAACAAAACATGACACAATAGTGATTTAAAGATTCGACAACTACCAAAGATCTTACCTTCGATTCAACTCCAAGCTTGTTTTGTTTCTTTCATTCCCAAGTTTCTCTCTTAAGCAACCAAGTTCATGCATTGCCCTATATATATGCAGTAGCTAACAGAAGCTTTAGTCAAGTATTGCTAAACCGAGTTCAATCACTAAAACCAATGAAAATGCAAGCAATTCTTGTTATCCTGGTTTTCTCCGGTTTAATAGCTGTTAAGACAACGTTAGCAGCACAACATGTGATGGGTGGGAGCCAAGGCTGGGAAGAATCCGTTGACTTTGATTCCTGGTCGTCCGATCAATCTTTCAAAGTCGGCGACCAACTGGGTACGTAAAACTCAATTTATTACCCAAACCAACCGGTTGATGCTAAACCAAACCGTTTTGCTTTCCTTGTAGTTTTTAAATATTCGGGACTACACAGCGTCGTAGAGCTGGGAAGCGAAACGGCATACAAGAGTTGTGACCTGGGAACACCTGTCAATTCCTTAAGCTCTGGAAACGACGTCGTTAAGCTGTCTAAAACCGGTACTCGTTATTTCGCATGTGGACCCCAGGGCATTGCGAACAAGGCATGAAGGTCAAAGTCAACGTCGTGTCTTCTGACTCCACAGCCGTTTCCTCTCCGGATTCGGGTTCGAACTCCGACTCGGATTCCAGCTCGGGTCATGGGTTACGTGCTTCCGTTGGATATATTTTTGTTGTTGGATCGTTGGTTATGGGCCTTGTTTGGGCTTTCTGAGAATTTAGGCTTTTGTATTGCAGCGAGGAAATACTTTCTGAGGGGAGAAAATAAATAATTTTTGGAGTTATTTCTTCGTATTTGTTTTATTTTTCTTCGTATTTGATGTATTTTGCATCATTTTGTAATTCGGATTATTGCATTTCTGATTTTGCTACATATTTTTCCTTATCTTTCAGTTACTTTTGTTTATCCTCTCTCGTCCACTTGATTGGTCCGGTTGGAATATTCTTCCTTATGCCATTTTCATATGCTCATATTTCAATTTCAAACAGTATTATAACTGTTTTCAATTATTTTTGACAAATTTTATTTATTTGTGTTGTACTCAATTTAGCGTAATACAGACTATAAAAATTAGAAAATATTTCAGCATTTTGTTCTTATCAATAATTATTACAGTTTTTTTCAAAAAAAAATGATAATATAAATGTTAAATCTATCTACACTGAATTGTGTTTGGATTAACAGAACCTATGATCTCTGGATGACTTTGAGCAGTGCATTCCAACTCATACTCTTTTGTATATAGTGTCTTTGGTATTTGATTTGATTTTAAAACATGAAAAATATCAGTAAAATTTTTCTAAATAAATATCAACTTTTAAACTACATTTAACCATCGGTAATTATTATACATTATCCTTCAAATTAAGATCTCAAAAAATCATGAGAATCATGCCTCACTCCATGTGTAGTTTTACACTAGTATATAAGGACACTTTAACTGAATTAAAAATAAGAGAGATGGAAAGTTAACCTACCAATAAAAAAGTCTTGGTTAACTCTAAATTTAAAAATGATGAATATATTAATTTAGTAGCTTCCTTCAAATTCATCCAATCAAATTATTAAAAAAAAAAATTAGTGAGTACAACACTAATTATTTAATAACAATACAAAAGTCTCCGATATATCCATATTTTAAAACAGATTAATATTTTAATTTAGCAGTCTCCTTCACGTTTCTGTCAATAAACATTTTTAAAAGACGGAGGGGAGCGAGAGAACAAGTGGGGGTTGCCTTATTTGTGCAGAATCAGTCGTCACTGATCACTTCCACATCATTCTTTTTTTCTTTCTTTCTTCTCCGGAGACCTAATCGGAATCTTGATCTCTTTCGCCGTAAACCTAATGCCGGAAGACTCAACGTCGATTGACTACGTCATGGAGAAGGCATCGGGGCCTCACTTCTCCGGTCTTCGCCTCGACGGTCTTCTCTCTTCTCCGTCGAAGTCATCCACCTCTTCTCCTTCTCACTTCCGCTCCGGTGTTCCTCCGTTTTCCTTGATCTCCGATCCCTCCGCGCCTAATCAGCCCTTCGTCATCGGTGATTCTTGATTCTCCTTATAATCCTTGCTTAGTCTATAATCGAACTCTCTTAGGGTTTTAGCTATACTGAATCTCCTGTAGCATTTGTGCTCCCAAGTTTAGTGATATCCTGATCGTTGTCAGTTTCTAGGGCTTGATCATGTTTGCCTTCGGTTAATTTGAACTTAATTACTAATATTCAAGAAATCGCTAGCCTAGAGGATTAGTGCGTAGGCGAACTCTCTCAAATTTCGATTCATCATCGAGTATTATCTCTTAGGGCTTTAGCTATACAGAATCTCTTAATTATGTTTCCCTTCGATTCAAGAAACTGAGTTCTTCATTAGTACATAGACGGACGCCTAAACTGAGTTCTTCGATTCAAGAAACTGAGTGCTTCTAGGCAGCCTAAACCGATTACAGATATTTGATCGATATCTTCGTTTTGTTTATAGAGGATTAGTGCCTAGGCGAACTCATCTGAGTATTATCTCTTAGGGATTTAGCTATACGTAATCTTTTAATCATGTTTCCCTTCGATTCAAGAAACTCTGTAATTAGGACTTCTTTATTAGTACATTGACTGATGTCTAGACGCCGTCTAAACCGATTTTTTTCGTAGTTTTACTTATGACCGATTTGCCGTTTAGGAGTTCTAAACTAATTACAGATATTTGATCGATATCTTCTTTTCGATTTGTGGCAGGAGTTACTGGTGGTACTGCTTCGGGTAAGACCACGGTATGTGACATGATCATCCAGCAACTTCATGATCATCGCATTGTTCTTGTTAACCAGGTTAGATTTCTGAAGCTATTCACTCTCCTCAGTTCTCATGTTATCACTTGCTAGCTTTGATATGTGATGTATGGTTTGATTGATTAGGATTCCTTTTACCGTGGTCTGACATCTGAAGAACTGGCTCATGTTCAAGAATACAATTTCGACCATCCTGGTAGATTTTTCTTGAATATCTCTCTTTCTGATCGTGTTCTATTCTTGTTAGAGAACACTGATATTCTGTCTCTTTCTTTTATTCCTAGATGCCTTTGACACTGAGCAGCTTTTGCATTGCATTGATACACTCAAGAGTGGACAACCGTATCAAGTTCCAATTTACGACTTCAAGACCCATCAACGTAAAGCAGATGCTTTTCGCCAGGTGCCTAACTTTTCTGCAGCTATTGTCTAAGATGTGTCTCCATTTATTCAACCTCCTTAAATGTTTAACTTTTGCGGTTTTATGATTCCGTCTTCTAACTTCATGTGGCCTGGATCTTCGGAATAATTACTTTTGCAATGTTTATGTTGCAACGATACCTCCCCATATTTGCATCTCTTATGAGAATTATCGTTTGTTAAATCAATTATTGGGGGACTATTTTCAGGTCAATGCTTGTGATGTCATAATTTTGGAAGGAATTCTACTTTTCCATGACTCAAGAGTTCGGGATCTGCTGAATATGAAGATCTTCGTTGACACAGGTCACCAGTACCACCTTAACTCCTGGATAACTAGCTTCAGTATATTTGACCTTATGTTTTTTTCTGGAGAATTTTAGATGATACAGTGACAATTGTATGTTGTGATGGAAGTTTTCCACTTCATGGTCCTTAGCTGATGATGTCCTTACGGATTAACTGACTTTCGCCATTTGTCACTTGTTGACCTTTTAAGACAGAATGAATACCTTTGAAGCTAACTTTGAATCTGTTTGAAATGTATATGGTCCTCATCAAAGTTAAAAGTCCTCATCTTAGCTATTAATTGGTTTCAGATGCTGATGTGAGGCTTGCTCGCAGAATCAGGCGTGACACTGTTGAGAGGGGTAGAGATGTTGATTCTGTGCTTGAACAGGTTAGTTTTTGTTTCAGATTTTGGTCTGAAAAATTTCAGCCAGGTACATCTATCTAAGTTAGTGCACTCTTTGAGCTTATCTTCTACATAACAGTGTTATTTTATGAGCTTTCTTTATCGCTCAAATTTTCTTGTTTTGAGGGTATTATGTTCATTTTCAGTATGCAAAGTTTGTGAAGCCCGCGTTTGATGATTTTGTTCTCCCTTCGAAGAAATATGCCGATGTTATTATTCCCCGAGGAGGTGACAATCACGTTGCAGTTGATTTGATTGTGCAACATATCCACACAAAACTTGGGCAACATGATCTCTGCAAAATCTACCCAAATGTTTTTGTTATTCAGTCAACATTTCAGGTAGTTTTGGCCTTTTTCCAGATATTTGATGCTTGATTCAGACAACCCATCTTCTCACTCTAAGATCATAATTGCAGATAAGAGGCATGCATACACTCATTCGAGAGAAGGACATATCAAACATGACTTTGTGTTTTACTCAGATCGCCTCATTCGTCTGGTACTCTTCTAATTCGTGTCATCCCTTTCAACGTCTCAGCTTTCACCCCTTGTTATTTCAATTATTCATGGCTTTATTTCAGGTTGTGGAGCATGGTCTTGGCCATTTGCCATTCACTGAGAAACAAGTAGTTACTCCAACAGGTATTTGGGCCTTGTCGAAATCAAAGCAAGTAATTATTCATGGCTTTATTTCCTGCTCGATTTATCCCCACGATTATAATTTCTAATCTTTTCCAAACCAGGAGCTGTGTATAGCGGTGTTGATTTCTGCAAGAAACTTTGTGGGGTCTCAGTCATTAGAAGGTGAGCGTTGAAAGGTATTAACGTGTTTTAAAGTTCTTGTTGGTAGATGGAGACTGGATCTGTTTAGTTTTCCAGTTTGTTTGATAGATGAAGACAAGAAACGTGTAACATAGGAATCATACATTGTTTGTTGCTCATTGTTGAGTGAGTGCCATTTCTATTCTATTCTCTTGGCTAAAGTTTCTGTTTTGTACGCTTTACTAGTGGTGAAAGCATGGAAAACGCCTCTACGGGCATGCTGCAAAGGGATTAAGATAGGGAAGATTCTTATTCACGTGTGGGTGACAATGGAATGCAGGTTTGTTTGTGTGTGTAGATGAATCAGCTCTTTTCTTAAACAACAAACTGTTAAGAGTTTCTTTATCGCATATGAATCAGCTTATATATGAGAAGCTTCCAAGTGATATCTCCGAGCGCCATGTCCCTGCTTATGGATCCCGTTCTAGGCACAGGTAATTTCAATTATTGTTCCCCTCTCATGGTTTGAACTTTGAAGTGTAAATTCTCTCTCAATCTTCCATTGGATTTCTTGGAAGGTAACTCTGCAAGTCAAGCGATAGAACTACTCTTACAGAAAGGAGTTCCTGAATCCCACATTATCTTCCTTAACCTTATCTCGTTAGTGTTAAGTCATATAACTATTTTTCTGTATCTCCTAGTCACGAAACTCACAATCGTTTTCCGCGTTCTCCAGGCTCCAGAAGGAATACATTGCGTCTGCAAACGGTTTCCATCGTTGAAGATTGTGACATCGGAAATAGATCTGTGTATAAACGAAGAGTTCGGGTTATACCAGGCTTGGGTGAGTTTGGCGATCGCTACTTTGGTACTGACGAGTAAAAAAGTAGTTAGTAATCTCGGTTTGGAAAATCCGGCGCAATGGATTGTTGTGTCTTTGTGTGTGTGTATGGCCATAAAGTTGCGACCATGTTATCATTACCTGAACCAGGGTATCATTTGGAGTTTCTTGGTTGTGTACATAGATTGATTTGATCAACAGACCCCGTTACTCGTTAACACACTTAATTCAATGGGTTTTTAGTCAAATACTAGTAAGACGACTACTATGAATGTTTTATCACAATCGAAACAGTTGATTTAGGCGTCATCCACGGAGTCTCCTCCCACCTATACCGTCGGCAAATCATCTCTTCCGCTCTGTACCGGTGTTGAACTCGCATCAAGCACTATGTCTTGACATCACGGTGGATGATCTGTCTCTCGTATTCTTCGTGTAGATTAGTAAGCGCAGAGGCCATGCGAGAATGATATTTGCCCACTGCTTTCCAAGAGAGGACTATGAATTCTTCTGACAACTCCGATGAAGGTTTCTTGTTAAGGAATTCACTCAAACTTCCGTGGGAAAGTACTCAAAAAAACCAGAGCAGAGGTTCCTTGGCTACACCAGCCTGGAACTTAACTAGATTCTTGTGCCGCAAGTAATGGGTCATTGTGGTGAACTCTGTTGCTCACCTTCTTTCCGGGAACTGACAGGTTCAATTCATAAAAACAATGGCTTGTATGTTTACACTGCATCATTCAATGCTTTCATCACTGAATAGAAGGTTATGATGGAAAAAAAACACCCCGAAGTAAAGAAAGTGCGTGCTAACTGGACTCACAAGGACTCTTGTCACTTAAGTCCTGTAGCAATGAACTTTAAAAGTCCAGGAGACCATGTAATGGATAAGAACGTTCCTTTAAAAAAGGAGATATGGTTCCTCTCTCACTGTGATTTTACAAGTACAAAAAGAGATGCGTACAATGTTTGAAAGTGAAACTATCAACTTCTGTTGAGTATGAAAGAAAAAGTGCAAAACTGGACAGAGACATCTTCAAGAATGGGAAGGAAACAAAATGGCTGCAGGGCCAAATTTTACAACAACAGGTAAACCAATAGTACAAGTAGCAATTCATTGTGCTTTTCTACCTTTGGATTTTTCCAAGTGAGGAAAAGCTTGTAGGATATTGTATGCCCTTAGATCCTGCTGTTAAGATCCCTACCACAGGAGACATCTGCAAGGAAGTTAATGGTTAGATCCATTAGATTTGCCTAGACACTTTATAACAAGCATGAAAGTAAAGTTAGAGTCGAAAGGTAATATAATAAACTCACTCCTGAGGCTTGAATCTTGGGAACAATAAGCAAATGTCTAAGACCCACTTGTCTGAACAGCACCAAAGCCTTGGCCACAGACATGTTCTCCATAACTGTGTAAGGGTTGTGTTGTAAGAGGATGAAGATCAACATACATTTCCATTTCAGATCTTTTTATGGCACATCGTCAAAGTCGTCTTCTCTCTCAGCCAATTCATCCCATGGGAACTTCTCCCTGACCTCCCACTCTTCTGTTCTTCTTTTCTCTGTCAAGAACCATCTCTTCTTCAACACTTTAACAAGGTGTGCTCTCAAGATCAACCCGTGGAGCTCTATAGCTCCATTTGCTACACCCACTTGGGATACTATTTCTTCCTTATCAGAACAGGGAATGCATTATGCGTTGTGTTCTTTAGCACATCAACTATTCTAGAACCTTTTCTACACCTTGTAGGGTTACAACAGGTGGCTTAGCATCACCAAGCTCGCCAACTGAGAGGTTCCTCATCCACGGCTCTGGATTTGCATCTAAGAATGGTAAACTTTCAGATGCAATATGATGTCATAGATACTGGGTTGAAACTGTCTCGACAGTTTTGGCAATGAGAAGGACAATCATGTAATGGGAAGCAAAAGAAGGTTGTTGGTGAGCTCCAGGAATATAACACAGAGTGACACAGTCATTCTCATTGACCCTGCCATGAGTGAAGCTGCACCAAGAACCGCGTAAAGCCCTTGGTCAATGCTGGTGTATGATCCATCACTCCACCAAGCATACGACCATATGCAGAACCCATGAGGATGATTGGGAGGAAGAGACCAGACGGTGTTGCATACCAAATGTGAAAAGCCCAAGATGCAGTAGAGTACAAAGAGATCCAAAGGGAACCCATGCTAACTCATTGGGAGTGTTGGATGAGAAGATGTTTCTTACAGCATCATCATTGGTGGTGAGAAGCAGAGTAGCTAGATCATTGTAGTAACCTTTTGGCAATGGAACTGTTTGAAGTTGCCTGATCTTCCATTGGTTGGGCATCTCTCCTCTATTGAAGGGTCACAAGGCGTGCATGTAGCCAGGAAAGGAAGACCATAGAGACAAACTGATGTGAAGAGAGACACCAAAAGACTTAGAAGCACCTTGTGGATCCTACCCTTCTGCAAAAATGACCAAATATGGTAAGAAGTGACTAAAGAGGTTTAGTTTCACTATGTTTAAAACTTACGCGTTGATGAGATTGTAAAGCCTGAGAACTTTATGGAGTAAATGATTGTAGAGGCTCCCAGAACTCCACCAATGACACCAATCAATGTGACAGGGATTATATCAGCTACATGGTAAGTATAAGTTACATGACTCACATCAAACATGATAAGCCCTCCTCTTCCAAACAACCACACTTCCCTGAGTTGCATATCTCTATGAACTCTCTTAGTACCACCACAACAACCGCTGTGCTGAAGAATGTCCTCCACAACAAGGCACTTCTCCACCAAGTGGCTACTTCCTCAAGAGCGAAAGCACGCCTCCAACAGGTGACCTGAAGGCTGCACAGACACCAGCTGCTGAGCCACATGTAATCAGATCCCTTCTGTCTCTATCATTGTTGAAGTAACGTAGCCACCTCCACTTGATCCGGTGATTGTCTGTACCTCCTTGCCCAAGCAAAGAAGCTATGCAAGTTCCAATGTGAACTAGAGGACCTTCTTTACCTAGATCAAGTCCAGCTGAACAGCTCCAATGCTTCCAATGATCTAATCCATTACAAATGTTAAAGTCCTTTCTTGATAATCTTTTCAAATGACAAGTTCAGAACAAACCTTAACGAACATAGTTGTAGCACCAAACATGTTGGGAGTATCAATGCCATTAAGATAAGCTTTGATCTCAGGAATGCCAGGACCAGCCGCCGTGGGAGCAAAGCACACACAAAGCACAGAAGCAACCAAGTCAGTCCCAAATTTGCTCCAGCATACATCACTAGACCTGTCACATATCTGTTTCCACCACAAGACTTTATCATCCATCAATCTTAGGACCGGCTCTGAGATTTATGGGATTTGAAACAATTACTAAACATATATATTTGTTTTATTGTTTTGGGCCAAAAATATTATAATATTACCATAATATATTGGAGCGATATGCAAATGTTTCATTTCGATATACCCACGGCTCTTTCATTAGGTAGGTAACAACACTATATGAGTTATATATATTTAAATAGTTGGATGAAGCTTGGTTCTTGGTTTGGTTGATTACCTTTCTTGGGCGAGGAAGTGACCAACTGCTAAAGCTTGTAGCCAGCGATGTTCTCGACGGCTAAGTTGATGAGAGTGGCGATAGACCAGTAAATAGACCGACAAGACAAGCAAATGTCCATTTCAAGAATATGTACTGAAGCACTTGTGTCTTTGATCTTTTTCTCCAGTCATGTTAAACAAATCGTTCTCGTTTATTCTGTCATATATCATTAAAACATTTAAAACTGAGACCTGATACTCAAGATTATGCAGAAAGAAGAAGACATACTCATAGTCCAAGCTCTCGATGTGAGAAACCTTGGTACCGACCAAAGCAAGTGGTGTGGAAGAAAGTGTTCGATGGACTTTAACCAGAGGTTGGTTCAGCGTGTTGCTCTCTGGGTCTCTCTTGTTCTTGTTCTCCATTGTAATTACTACTATTACCAAGAGGGTTTATAACTTCTCCCATGCCTCTCTCTCTTTCTCTCTATCTGATAAAGAAGAAGCTGGCTTTTGGTCGGAAACACTGCAACAAGAACTGTATTTAAGGTTCTTGAAGAGCTGTCTGGGTGGTTTTTTTTTATTATTTATCTTTCCATGCAAATAAGTTTTGAGGCTTTTGTCTTTATTTTGCTCTTCTACCAAGTTTTATACTAGTACATGTCTACATACATACGTATGTGTAGATGCATAAATTATTGTAATATATTAATATTTGGTTCTGGTAATTTCCTTCTGAAACTATTTTTTTTATTATCTAGAATACTTGGATCTATGCAAAGACCCAAATAATTTGCAGAGGGAGTACAACTCACAATAGACCTAATGGGCCAAAAACAAAGATCCATACCCGTATCAGATATGTAGGTAAATGTGTGTTTTCACATAGTTAGGAGTATCAAAATGAGTTAGTTCGCTCAACTCAGCTCAGCTTATGAGTTCAGATATTTCATGACTTATCTCAACTCGGCTCATTTAATATATAATGCCTCAATATGTAACCTCGAACTCAGATCTGATCACTAGATAATGAGTTGCTCGCGATCTATTATATAAATATAATAATAATATAAATGAATCTTGGAATAATAAATATACTTAACGGAATTAAAATTCAAATAGCTAAATCATTTATGTGAAAATAAATCGTTGAATTCAAATCAGTGAATTTCAAGAGAAACGATGACTAATAAGTGGGTTTATTATAAAAGATTTATATCGTAATGTGTATTTTTTCTGGCAAAAAATCTTAGATAAATTTCTTAAACATAAGTTCTATATTTATTTATATTTTTTCTTATAAATAAAATGTAAAAAATATTTTTAATATACAAATGTATATATAACTCCTAAAAAGTCAAGTTCACATTAACTCATGTTCATTCGTATAATTCGCGAACTAATTAAGCTTGATTATTAACTCATTTAATAAATTAGCTTAAAAACATAATTCGTGTTCATTAAAAATTGATTTGATATGAGTCAGCTCATGAGTTATGGCTCATTTTGACACCCTCACACATAGCAAATGGATAGAACTTCAAACGTGCTAGCGTCTCAAGCAATTTCCCTACCACATGTCACCACAAATCCGAGATAAAAATATTTTGGGTAGCTTCCCTTTATCTATATTTGTGTTCTTTTACAACCAACCATATCAATGCTATCGGTTTCTTTCTTTTATCTCTAACACATTACCAGTGAACTCATATCAAATCCATGAAAACTCATTTTCAAAACATTTGTTTTGTATGGTCCTAGCTGATTTAAACACTAAATGTAGCCAAATAACCAAACTAGCGATAAAATATTAATAAATATTGAGACGAACCCCTATTTAAAAATTAATCACTCTTACAAGTGGATTGAAGACTATTTGTCAACCTCTCCAACTGAGCCCAAAACATCCTCTTCCAACTCAGCCAAGACATTACATCATACAGATCAGCAGCAGTTTTACACCTATCACATGTTTCCCACGTCTGTATTCGTTCTATAATGCGGCAATATCTCTCGAGACCACTGACCTCTTGAGGTTATCAAAACAGAACACTTTTGTCGACAGTTTTATATTACTAACAAAAATTGAAACAGTTAGCACTACAAGAAATAGTATTTTGGATCATCAGGTAGAAAAGTTTGAGCCTCTCAAGTTATAACTTAATATTTTTAGTTGTTTTTAATACATTTAAACACCACTTGAATAAGAACATAACTTGAGTTTCTTATGTCTTTTTGGATTTTCGTGAACTCTATAAATCCTTCTCTATTTTTTAATTTTTTTGTTTATTTAAATTTGATGATATTATGTGAGAAGATCGACGAAGATAATGCCATTAGACACCCCATCGACGCGAAATGAGAGTGACAATTTTCAACTAATAAAACATATTAACAAAAGAAAAAAAAGAAAAAGAAAGAGATAGTTATTGCATTAAAAACTTTTTTTTATTTTTATAGATATCCATTTTACAGTGTCTCTTTCCTGATAGCTTGACTCTTTTAAAATAAATCAAGTGTAACTATAACAATATAATTACAATTAAATTACTAATATGATTTTGTTAAAACTGCTAATGTTTTTATTACTGTTGGGGTGCTCTTGACATTTTTCTAACTATCGTGTGTCACTTATAGTACTTCTTTTTCTTAAAAATACTATTTTGCGTCTTATAAGTATATTTTTGTTGCATCTGAACAGTGTCTTATATATATATTATATATATCTAGGTTTAAGATAAGTAAGTATGATATTTGAAAGAAAAATGAGTTTTGAGATTGCTATAAATATTGAATCAAAATGAGATTGTTAATTCAGCGATAATACTATGCGAACCTAAACAACATGTTTATCTCAGATTTTTGCTTTGTCCTCATGCGTTATTATTTTTTTCGAATTGATGTCGCAATTTTGTGTTTTGCAGCGGCAATTTGATAAACCCTTTTCACTATCAGAATTGTCCACATATAAGTAACAGTGATTCACCTACTACAGAAACAGACAAACTAAAATAACAACATCGGCAAGAAAATATTATTTCGCCAACTACGATGAAAAGCGCTAGACCATAAGATTTTGGATTCGTATGGCAAGAAAGCAACAATCTTTCACAGTGTGATCTTTTATCACAGAGAATCAGGAGAGGGCCAGAGAGTTGCGTAGGATGTTTTTTTCTGTTAGGTTAGAGCATCATCACTATCTTAGAGAGTCATACATGGATCTCGCTCTCTATTTTTATTTTTATTTTTAATTTATATTAAAACAGTAATCTGCGAAACAGTGCAAGAAGAGAGTATTTTTATATTTAGGAGATTTTAAAAAAGAAAAAATTTTTAGAGAACGTTTCTTAACTAGTGTTGGGCGCTGACTGTTACTTTTTGATACAGAAACCCTTGCTAAAGCCTAAATAATGATGCTCTATTCGCCTGCTCTGTATTCTCGCAGTCATAAAATTTACCGCGACTGTTATTGTCAATTTATCCACAGTAGTATTAGCAATAACGATGTACCAATCTGTGACGTCTCATGATTTGTTAGGATTTGAGCAGAAGGCATCAAAGCTATTTTACATTTTTTCTTGCTCGCCAATAGTTTTATCTTTAATTTTTTGTAGAATGTTTTGAAACGTGGCAAACACTGACTACAGACATTTAATCTATTATTACATTACATGTGATGAAGTTAATTTTTGACATGCGAGTGGTCAAGCAACGGAATTTAGCAACCAGATCTTGTCTTTAATGTCACATAAATTATGAATTAGTTTCGGCTTGGAACTCTCTTGCAATAGATAAAATGAAAACTAATTTTCTGCAACAATAGCAACGTTCATTCAATTTTTGCTTCATGGATGACGACATATTTTTAAGATTAGAAAAAACATTTTAATAACAAAATATATAATTTTAAAGAAAAAAGAAATAGATTTTGAAGAATATAAATAAGAGTTGCAAGAGTTGTAATTTATCCATTGATGTTAATAAAAATCTTAAACGGATATTTA